>JAOTRH010230103.1:0-10206 GCA_034768845.1 Heliamphora exappendiculata
GTGCGATATTAAAAGGTTTTTCTGAAAAGTTTTTTAAATTCTCCATTGATACAAAAGAAACCCAATTCTCCCCCCCCTCTTGGGTTGCCTGTTTACTAACAGATGTTAATGATTTATTTTGATGATGGTGCGGATGATAATTGATGTGTGATGTTTAGAATTTTGGACTTAACTTAGATACCTGTGCAATGGAGATTAAAATAGTAGGGACACTAGAATTTGAACAAACAATAAGATGGGAGGTTATTTTAGCAAAAATTATCAAAAAGAATTGGTTGGATTTTTTTTATATTTTTATTTTTAGGAAAAACATAAAAACTAAGGAGTTGATTTTTTATTTTATTTTTAGGGCTGAGCATAACAAATCTAAGGGGAGATTTTTTTTTTTTGTTTGTTATTTTTAGGATATGAAAACTAAGAGGAGAATATTTTTAAAAATTCTAAAATCTAAGGCAAAATTTTCAAAAATAGAAACTTAAAGGGCATTTTTCAAAAATCTTGAGAGAAAGAAAATAAAGAAAAAATTTTAAGAGTTCTAGAAAATTTAGGAAAATTTTTTAGAGAATTCTAGAAAGTTAAGGGAAAAACCTAGAAAATATAAGAAAAATTTCTAGAAAATCATAGAAATTTTTTAAAAATCTTTAGAAAATTAGGAAACTTTTTGAAAAATCTTAGAAAATTTTTAAAAAAATCTTTAGAGAATTAAGAAAAATTTTGAAAAATTTTAGAAAATTTAAGGAAATTTTCTAAAAAATCTTAGAATTTAAAAAAAAAATCTTTAGAGAATTAAGAAAATCCTAAAAAAATTTAAAAAAAATTTCTAGAAAAATGGGGTAAAATTCCTAGAAAATTAAAGGAAAATGTTCAGGAAATTGGGTTAAATTTTCAAAAATTCCTAGAAAAATTAAAGAAAAATTTTAGAAAATTAAGAAAAATTAGGACAAAATGGGCAAAACAAAAAGATTTTTTTATTTTATTTTTTAACACAAAAAGATAGAGAGGTTTGTCTGGCGCACTAGGGCTTCAGGTTCCTAGTCTTCCGTTAGGACATGTAAAAAGCAAAGGATCATCACTCACACGTGAACCTAGGGTTATAAAGATTTACCTGGCGAACCAGGACTTAGAATTCCTAGTCTTTTAGTAGGATGTGATGGGTTTGCTTGGCGCACCAGGGCTTAGGATTCCTAATAAAAGATTAGGACGTGCTGGGTTTTTTTGGCGCACCAGGGCTTAGGATTCTTAGTATTTTACTAGGACGTGCTGGGTTTGCCTGGCGCATCAGGACTTAGGGTGCTTAGTTTGTTTAGGGTTTGAAAGATTTGCCTGGCATACAAGGGCTTAGGATTCTTAGTTTGTCTAGGGCTTGAAAGATTCGTCTAGCATACCAGGGCTTAGGGTGTCTAGTTTGTCTAGGGCTTGACAGATTTGCCTGGCTTCCCAGGGCTTAGAGTACCTAGTTTGTTTAGGGCTTGAGAGATTTTTCTGGCGCACCAGAGCTTAAGGTGCCTAGTTTGTCTAGGGTTTGGAGGAACCAAAGGGTCGTCACACACACACGAACTTAGGGTTTTTATTGCTTTCAGATATTTTTCTGCACTTCACTTGTTTGATATACTCTTTAGATATTCTCTACTTGTTTTTTTTTCAAGCTGGTCAATACGTCAGAGGCTTCAGAGTTTCTGCCTCTAGAGAGGTATTAGAGTGGTATGATGCCCTTCCTGTTCCTAGCCGGGCCTACGTTGATGCCTTCGATTTTGCTCGATTCATACCCCTGTTGGATAGTGATCGAGTCTGGCTGACGGCCCTAACGGAGTGGTGGTGGGATACCACCAATACCTTTCACTTTACCACATTCAAGGCTACTCTAATGCCTCTTGAATTCGCTCTTATTACCGGCATTCGGGTTGGAGGAACTCCTATTCCATTTGATCCGTTTGTTGCCCGCTCCATTGACGCACTGATGCATTTTCTCGGAGCTGTTCCTATGCAGATGGGTCGGGATCGGGTTCGATACACCTGGTTTTTCAAGCAATTTTGCCACTTCCACTGCATTGAGCCCCTCCTTTTCGAGTGGGTAGCCCGAGGCTTCCTGATGTATATGCTCGGTATCTCCTTATTCTCGAACAAGGAGAACACTGTTCATTTACATTACTTGGGCGCACTCGCTCATCTTGATCAGGTTACTTCTTTTGACTGGGGAGGAGCTGCTATGGCTACTTTCTACGGCTTCATGCAGACACTGACTCGGTTTCCCCAGGAGCTCAGCATAGGGGGATAATAGAGGGTTTGAGAGGTATGGTTTAGTTTTTGCATTTTCCCATTCATTTCATTATCTGTTATCCATTATTTGCTGGCTGACATCTTCTCATTTTCAGCTGTGGGCTTATGAGTTCCTCGAGCTTCATATCCCGACGAACTTTTTGGCAGACGCTCTAGTCATTCCCAGTGCAGCCGAGTGGTTCCGAGGGCTAAAGGGAAAGAAGGCTGAGAGGAATGACATCGACCGATTTCGGGTGTCCTTGGATCGGCAGACCTCCGACCAGGTATCATTATTTTTTGCTTACTGCACTGTACATTACTCTCTACATTATACTGTTCACCGCACTGCACTGTACTGTACTTTATTCTACACACTGAACAATGTATTCAGTTCATCATACTGCACTGCTTACTATTCTTCATATTGCACTGTAGTTTGAACTGTTGCAGGTCCACTGGGATGTCTAGCGAGGGGTAGAGGATCGGGTCGGCGCAGACCTGATGCGCGATCGAGACCTCACTTCGAGGCAGATTCTACTAGAGGGTCCATTCAGTCGGGAGTACTATCTTGGCAAGCGAGTGGTCCGACAATCGCTTGGCCTTGATCACTTTCAGATACCGGTGGTTCCTCTAGTACGTATGCGCTGGACCGATCTCCTTGATCGTGCTGACCTCCTCTTGGAGATGGTGGAGACGCACGTTGCGGAGCTACTGGTGCCAGAAGGGGACTACACAACTTGGGCCTGGGCACACTTGCTGGGACCACTAAGACCTGGTCCAGCTGCCCCTAATGGCAGGAAGAGGGGACGAGCACCGGAGGTTGCTGAGGCCGGTGCTGCTGGAGCTGCTACTGCTGGTGATGCTGTTGGCGGGATGAGGGGCCTAGATATTCCATGGGATGCCCAGACCATAGCGTACAGCTTCCCTTTTCATCTGCCGGTTCCTATTTTGCCAGCACCAGAGTTCAGGGTTAACATCAGCCAGGTTAGTCTTTTACCTTTCCTTCAGTTACTTACTTTTTTTACTTGTCTATTTTCTTGAGCTGCTCCCTTTTATTCTTTGCAGATCGACCAGGCTTGGTTAGACCGTACGATGTTGATGGTCACCGGCCTGAGGGTACTGGTCCGACAGATGGATGCCTCGATGCGAACAGCCGGCGTTGCTTTCACGCCAGTGGCTATTGTGTGTATCTTGCATTCTCTTTTCAAATTTTTTTTGCACTTTCTTGTTCTGAGTCTTACTTCTCTTTTGAAAGCCTCCCGTTCTAGCTGTCGGCATAGTACCACCACGAGCTTCTGCTCCTTTTCTTACTCCAGCTCGAGGTCGTGGTTCCTAGGCATCTTTCTGAGCTCGCTCCAGAGGATCCGTATCTTCTGCTCATTATCGCTCCAGAGCTGTGTCTTCTTCCTCCGACAGCGATGTTGATGGTTGTGACAACATCAAGCGGCTCTTCGAGGATGTCAACTCGGACGAGGTCAGTCCTTCCTCCCATCGGGTTTGCCCGAGTCATGTCTGAGAGAGAGAGAGCGAGCTTTCCCCTCCTAGTTTCATTTGTTTATGATACATTTAGATACGTTTATTTTGATGGGCCTGCGTGCCCCAGTTTGATACATTTATGGGCATGCGTGCCCTTGTTTACTGTTTATTGGGCTTGGGTGCCCCGATTTACATTATGTTACATTCCACTACTTTTTGATGGATTTTTGGGCCTTCGTGCCATTTACTGCTTTATATTTTTCTGTCTCGTATGGTTTACTTTCTACTTACTGCTCAAACTGTCATGGGTGCATAAAATAAATGTCAAATTTTACATAAATTACAGAAACTGCAAACTGATATACACTCGCCATGTTTGAACAAGGCGGTCACCACAATCTAACACGGCGGTCGCCATATCATCATGGCGGTCGCCTGGTCAAAAGGGTGATGTCACTATACGGTGCCCTTTCAAGTTGGCGGTCGCCAACTCCAAGGTGGCGGTCGCCACTTTAATTGTACTTTTTGCTACTTTTTTGATCTCCAGCATTTCCATGCTTTATAAATACAGCTCTGTAGGCCTCATTTTTTGTTATTCTTACTCAGATGGCTACCCCCCTTTCTTCATGGATTGAGACATTCTCCCATATCGAGTGTTTAAACTTTGCTCATTTCAGAATCAACTCCTTATTTTCTCTCGTGGCCATAAAGACTGATGGACCTTTACTGGAGGCTGCTGCTCAACTATGGGATCCGCAGTCCCATGTCTTTCGATTTGGCCTCGAAGAACTATGCCCCACTGTGGAGGAGTTTGTTGCTATTTTAGACCTGACTCTGCGGAGTTCTGTTGTTGTTCCCACTCCCTTCCTCTCGACTCGACAACAAGTGATGCAGCTTTGTGGTTTATCTAGGATGGAGGCTTCTCTGCTAACATCAGGTGACTGCCTTGACATTTCCTAGATTATTGAGAAGTTTTGTCCTACCGGTGACTTTAGTGACCTCAATTTTTAGCTACGGTGATGTTATGCTCTTTGTTTCTGTCTTCTTGCCCAGTATCTTCTTGTTCCTCCTGACGGGCGAGTTAGTTGCGCACTAGTTGATATTGCAGGTCAAAAGTGGATGGGGAAGGACTTTGTGCCACTTATCTTAGCCGAGACACTGCTCGGCCTAGAAACCGTTCATCATGGTGAGACATCTACTTTTGCTGGTAGTCCCCTGTTTCTTCAGGTAAGCTCAAACCTTTCTCTTTATCAGACTTCTGTGATACTGTAAGGTTTCTCTCTTATTGGTCTAACTTATGCTGCAGATCTGGATGATAGAGAAGGTAAATCTTGTGCAAAAATCACCTACGGATAGCCACCGTGCTGCAACTTTCTTTTATTGCCCCTACTATTAGATATGAAAACTGAGGCAGCCTGGCGATAATACCTTTCTTCTTTGACTGGCCCAGATATTACTTGGCAGTGCCCTTGGTGGCAGATTCCTGCCATGACTCTGACTACCATGGATCATCCTAGTGTTTTGCTGATTGTTCTACATCAAACTACTTTCTATTACCCCCATCGGATGATGCGGCAGTTCGGTCGTAGTCAGATAACCTTTCCCAGTATCTGAGGTCATTTATTTTCATCTACACTGCGGGCCCCATTTCTAGCATTATTTTAGGATGCCTGGCCATCTCGTTCACGGATGGAGATGCAAAAACTGTAGTGTCCCGAGATTCTTGATGAGTACAAGACATAGCTGATGCAGGACAGGGAGAAGAAAGGAGAAGCGAAATAAGCGACAAAGAGGAGAAAGACTTGAGGTCTTTTGCTTTGTTTTGAAAATTTCACAGCTTTCTTCTTCTTTTTTTTTGTAGAGTTCGGGACTTGCGTGCCCTTCCTTTTATTTTCAAAACTTTGTAACTCCAAGCTAAAGTAATGAAAAGAAGGTTCAAAATTTGGGTCAATTAAAGAACTTTATTTGTCCAAATTCAGAAATAAATTTGCATTGATCTTACTTAGATTCAAGTATGGTTAAAAAAAAATGTGGCCGAATTTCTTAAAAGAAGCTTCCTATGTATCCCAAAAAGATAGAATCAGGCCATAACGTAGTTCGGGCTAGGTTCATTCTTGGGTATTGGCACTCTCCTTTTGTGATACTCTAACTTTTGCCAAGGTTGTCCTTTCGAGTTTTCGGCCTTACGGGCTACTCTAACTTTTGCCTTAGTCGCCTTTTCAATTTTTAACTTAGCGAGATTTTATTTTCTCTTTATTCTTACCTCAAGGATAGTACTTTTTGAGTTGATCGAGATTAACTGGAGTGGAGAACACATTGCCATCTAAATTCATAATGATGACTGCACCACCAGTCATGATGGTTTGGATGAGAAACGGTTCGGACCAATTCAATTTGAACTTGCCTCTCGGGTCGAAGATAGGAGCTCTAATTTTCTTAAGAACCAAATCTCCTTTTCTGAGATCCCAGGTCTTGACCTTCTTATTGAATACTCGAGCTATCCTCATTTAGTATCCTTGTACATAAAACAAAGCCTGTAGCCTTCTTTCATCAAACAAGAGTAGCACTTCCATTCGATTTCTCTGCCATTCTATTTTTGAAATATTGGCCTCAGCTACTATTCTTAGCGAAGGAATTTCCACCCCAATGGGAAGTACAGCCTCCATCCCGTATACTAAAGAGTACGGCGTAGCTCTTGTTGAAGTTCTGATCGATGTCCTGTATCCCCAAAGTGTAAATGGTAGATGTTCTGGCTAATCCTTATGTGAGTTGATTGTCTTTTGTAGAATTTTCTTG
Source organism: Heliamphora exappendiculata (assembly GCA_034768845.1). Taxonomy (NCBI): domain Eukaryota; kingdom Viridiplantae; phylum Streptophyta; class Magnoliopsida; order Ericales; family Sarraceniaceae; genus Heliamphora; species Heliamphora exappendiculata. Next base: position 6,529 of record JAOTRH010230103.1, read on the forward strand.
ATGTTCTTGTTTGCTGCCTCAATTGCTCCATTGGTTTGCGGCCAATATGGTGAGGATTTGTGAGCTACTATCCGATATTCCTCAAAAAGATCCAGAAACCTCTCCTTTAAAATGTGAGCCATTATCTGAGAAAACCTAATGGGGGACCTTATACCGATAAATGATGTTTTGCTTGACAAACTTAGCAACATGAAAGGCTTTCAATACTGAGTAGGAGACCGCTTTCACCCATTTGGAAAAGTAGTCAATGGCCACTAAGATGAACTCGTGCCCATTTGATGCCTTTGATGTTACCTTGCCGATCACATCAATGCCCCATACCAAGAATGGCCACGGCGTCGTCAGGTTATACAACTAAGATGGGAGAACGTGCATAAGATTTGCGTGAATCTGATACTTATGACAACTCTGTATGAACTGTATATAGTCTGTCTCCATTGTCATTCAAAAATATCCTTATCGTAGGATCTTCTTGGCTAACATGTTCCTACTCATGTGTGGCCCACAGACTCCTTCGTGTATCCCTTTCATTAGTTCTTGACCTTCTTTGATGCTAACACATAGCTTGTTAATCCTAGAATGCCCTTGCTTATACAGTCTACCACTACAAATGACAAACTGTGCAAATAATCGTCGTATTTCCCTTTTATCTTTTTTGCTAGTAAACTTGGGGTATTCTCCTTTCTCCACGAAGTTTTGGATGTCGAAATACCATGGAAGGTCGTTAGTGCTTTTCCCAATCTTGGTCGTCGTCTCGTAGGTTGGCTTTTTTTTCTGTTCAATTATTAAGGGCCTCATTCTGACCCCTGATGGTATATCAATCATGGATGCTAAGGTGGACAGTGCATCGGTAAAGATCACTAATTCGAAACACGGTATCAGCTTCTCTAGCTCTTGATGATAGAGAATCAAGGTTAAGTCCCTGACCTTTCATGCTCCTATTGCTTGTGAAACTACCAGTGCCGAATCTTCGATGACTTCTGGCTTTCTTACCCCTAATTCTAAGGCTACATCCAATCCAGCTAAACATGCTTTATACTCAGCCTGATTGTTGGTAACTTCAGAATTGAGCTTCAAAGACAAAGGGACGAGTGATTCGCCAAGAGTGAGAAGAAGGACTCCTATTTCATAGCTATATTGATTGGATGCACCATCAAAATATAGAGTCCATTTTTCATCCCCAATTTTCATTAGTTGTTCGTCAGGAAACTGAAACTCCGTGTCCTCATCCCCCTCAATTGGTAAGTCAGCCAGGAATTCTGCCACTGCTCAACCCTTGACTGACTTTCGGGTGACATATTTGAGGTCAAATTCTGATAACAACAGCAACCATCGAGCCAGCCTTCCTTTTAGTGCTGGCTTTTCAAACAGGTATTATTTTAACGGGTCCATTTGGGAGATGATATTCACTGTGAAAGACAGCATGTAGTGCCTTAGTTTTCGGGAAGCCCAAACTAAGGGCCAGCATGTCTTTTCCCGTGGTGTATATTATATTTTTGACCTCGTTATCTTCTTGCTTAAGTAGTAGACTGCCTTTTCAGTTCTAGTTTCACCTTCTTGCGCCAGTATGCATCCCATAGTTAATTCAGTCACTGACAAATAGAGAATCAGTGGCCTATCAGGTTCTGGAGGAGCTAGAATAGGTGGATTTTGCAAGTACTGTCGTATGGCATCAAAGGCGTCTTGGCATTTTTTATCCCATTCAAACTCGACTCCTTCCTTTAGCAGACGAAAGAGCGGCTCATAGGTAGTTGTCAGTTTTGTGATGAATCGACTGATGAATTGTACTTTACCCAAAAAGCTCCTGACTTCTCACTCGATCTTCATAGGAGGCATTTCTAAAATTACTTTGATCTTTAAAGGATCAACTTCAATGCCTCGTTGAGTGATCATAAATTCGAGCATCTTTTCAGCGGTAACCCCGAAGACACACTTCTGTGGGCTGAGTCGCATTTTGTACTTTCGAATTCTTTCAAAGAACTTTTGCAGTGCAGTGATGTGGCCATCCCGATCCTTAGACTTGACTATCATATCGTCCACGTATACTTCGACCTCCTTATGTATCATATCATGCAGTAAAGTAGTGGCAGCACTCTGATAGGTTGCCCATGCATTCTTCAGACCAAACGACATCACACGATAATAATAAGTGCCCCAGGGTGTAGTAAATGTCGTCTTCTCTCTGTCCTCGGGGTCCATCAGAATTTGGTTATACCCAGAGAAGCCATCCATAAATGATAACAAGGCATGCCCTGCTGTACTGTCTACCAAGACATTGATGTGCGGCAAAGAAAAATTATCTTTCGGGCTGGCCTTGTTAAGATCTCAAAAATACACACAGACTCGGATACGTCCATCTTTCTTTGACACTGGATAATATTAGCCACCCACTTTGGCTACTCAATTACCATCAAGAATCTAGCGTTAATCTGTTTGGCAACTTCTTCTTTGATCTTCAGAGCCCATTCTGGCCAGATTTGTCTCAACTATTGTTTGACCAGTTTAGCATCAGGATATAAGGGGATATGGTGTTGGATAATGTCGGGATCAATTCCGGGCATATCCTCATAAGACCATGCAAATACATCTTTAAATTCTTTTAATAAAGTTATTAATTGTTTGCGTTCAACTAAGGATAAAGAAAAATCAATTTGTACATTTTGTGGGTTAGTTTTATTACCCAAACTTATTGACAAATTTTTTTCAATTATTGGTTGGGCACACATTTCTTTTTCTCTTTTTATTAAAATTTTTATTTCTTTGAGGATATCCCCGTCGAATTCAAAATTGTCAGAAAGTGTATAAAATAAATCAAACAAAGCAAAGTAACTGGAAATTTTGTTCATTTCATTGAAGAAAGATGGAATTACAAACTCAAAAGCATAAACAGGGGGAGGTGCACAAATAGATGTGCCCTCAACCACAGACTCGGACTTTGACTCAAACTCAAGATAGAGAACTTGCACATCAAAGGACTCTAAGGTCCAGTTCTTCACTTCCTTTGCAGCCACATCGATGATGAGCTTAGTGCAATCGGTTGGTGCGCTGAAGCCCATCATGAAACAGTTTAGGTTAATTTCGTGCAGTTGTGACATCTTTTCATTGAACAACACTCCCATGTCGATTCCATCAAGCTTGTCCGCCTAATCTTCATCTTAAATCTTCTTTCGTTCCTATTCCCTTTTCACTGTTTCCTCTTCTTTCATGTCAGATAGTTGATGGCCAAAGAAGATCTCTAGTCTTGACAACTTTTGGCTGGTTTCCTCATCGATCCATGGCTTTAGGAAGCCACAGTACGGGAAGTCTTCTCATTTTTTGATAAAATACCCGTTGAGTGTTCTCGAATAGTTGGTCTTTTGTCCCCTTTTAGGGCCTTCTAAATTTTTCTACGTCTATTTGTATCCAAGATCGAAACGACGAGAAGCCAGCAATACCTGGACAGGTTCAAGAATTCCTTGTTGTTTACGCCCTAGCTCCATGCCTAGGAAGTAGGACATTTGCATTATCATCATAATTGCTCTTGGGTTGATGTACATTTCTTCTTCATTCAATAGCATTTGTACGGCCTGCGTGTTATGGTTGGTATACTGAAAATCATATATTTAGTATTTAATTTAATTTTTAATAAAATTAGTTTTTTATTTTATGAGAATCTTTATGAGCAATGTATGTATATCA
>JAOTRH010230114.1:0-10206 GCA_034768845.1 Heliamphora exappendiculata
AATAAAATAAATGATTCATTGCATATTTCGGTATCTCAGACTCTGTAACAAAATACTACAAGTCGAAACAGGTCTTCACTACTCGAGAGGTTAGCGACGAAAATAGTTTTTAATTGCGGTCAACGGACTATGGTCTTTACAGGCGTCTATAAATAGAATAGCAAATGTTTCATATTTCGTGCCTCCTTGATACAGTTATAATCTCTAACCGTTAAAGTGCATCCTACATTATTCTACATACTCAACAACAAGCCATGCTACACTTTGATGAATCTTTAATTTTTGCACAATATAGTCTATCATCAAGGATTCAAACTGTCAATGATCTGTTCGTGTCCGTGGAATCGTTTGACATGATTATCTAGCGTTTAAAGTTTGATAATGAAATTTATCAGCATCTAAAGTCCGGTAATAGATTTCGGTGGCAGTCAAGTACGAAATTAGTACATGTAAATTCGATAAAGATAAGCTCATTACCATTAGTTGTGGGTGCAACGTTGTGGTTATAAAATTTATTTGTGACCAACGTTTACTATAGTATTTGATTTTTTAAATTTGGAACGATCTCGTGGTTTTCACTTAGTTTAGGTTTTTTCAAGTAAAAATTATTTTTTCGTGTGTGATTGTAATTATTTTATTTTTTTGTTTGTGTGATTAATTATTTAGCTTTATTTGTAATATTTAATTTATTTAATTAAATCAATTAGTACAAATCAATTCATAAATAAAATTATTTCAACTACAAATGAGTCAAAGTTTTATAGTGTGCTTTGCTCATGGCTCGATCACTAGTAGATGGTTAAAAGGGCATATGAAAATCAAATATTATTTTTCAACTAATATTTCTATTTTTAAAAAAATGCTAATGATAGGCCTTAGGAAGTCAATAAGACGTAAACATTGTATTGATAATTTATTAAAATACTATTTTGTAAAAGTGTATTAATATTTAATTTTTTTGTCACAATTAAACTTTTAATGAGAACTTAAATAGAATATTCTAAGAGTTAGTATTTTAATTTATTTTATTTTTTTTTTTGACTATTTTTAGCCAAATCAATGTTGATTTTTTTTGTATTTTTAGTATTAAAAAAAAACTAAAAAATTAGAGTTAGCACATGGGCCCAAAATATCACGGGGGTAGAGGAGTGTTTGGTTCAAATTAATCCTAGCTTGTTTGTTGTAATCTTTTAGTAAATATTTTTTAGTTTTTTTATTTTTCGCTTATTAGTCAAAATTACTTCAAGTATTATTTTTTTTAAAAATATTATTTTAATATTTTATTTTTTTAATTCTTAATAATCAAAATTTTAAAATAAATTCAGTTACAGAAAATACATACTCACTCAAAGCCGAAAGAAATTGATATTTTTGTTGATATCCGCCGAAATAGACGCATGATCTATATTAATTCAAATAGAACGAATAATTCTTATAATCTTTTAAGAACAAATGTAATATTAAATTAATTATTTGAAATTAATATTATGATAATTATAAATTTTTTTCAAAAATTTAAAAATTTATAATAATGTTGTCCTGCTCGTCTCTTTGAATCTTTCTATGAATATCCATCGACTAACAAAAATAAATGGTCCTATAATTTTTAGCTTGTGTTTGACCTTATTTTTTTTATAAAATTTTTAATTTTTTATAAAAAAAAGTAAATATGAAAAAATATAAAAAATAATAATTAATTACAATAAAAACCCAAATAAATTAGTTTTTTTTAAAAAAATTTAAATTAAAAACTAAAAAAAAAAGACAACTAGTCCAAATATAAGCTTATCACATCATTTAAAAGTAGGGTTGGGACAAAAAGAAAACAAGAGGCTATTCTAGCCAGAATATACAGGCAAAAGCTGTTGCAGGTGCCGTCTTGATTTTGGAGTTCTACTTCTTTGGACCATTGGAAAAGATTTTGTGGGCATTTTAATTTTTTATAATGGCCTGTTTGGATAAAATTGTTTATTTATTTATTGATTTATAAATTAAAAAATAAGTAATGTTATTTGGGTAATTAAATAAATTAAAAATAAAAAAATAAAAAAATAAATAAATAAATTCGTTTGAGTAGCCAAATAAACAAATAAGTAAATAAATTTGTTTGGATAGTCAAATAAATAAATAACTAAATAAACTCGTTTGTGAATAAATGTGTAAATCGTTAAAATTATGAAATATTTGAAATACTAAATCAAAGATTATGAATCATGAGCTATGAATTATGTACTTTTTTATTAAAATTTCATATGATTAAATTTGTAAATTTGTGTGATTGTTAATTTATAAATATATGTGTGGCCATGTTTCCAAATATAGAAATCTTTGCCTTGCCGTTTGAGTTGGTATGGAATGCTAAATTACCGATTGTTATAAAAATTTAAATTATTAAAAAATAAGTTCAATAATATAAATTAAGTTACTTAACACTTCCCTTTACGTACGATCACATCTGCACGTAAAAAGACGAACAAATTAAATATGTGCATTAGCGCATAGAGTACACAATAATATAACAAGAAAACAAACTATGAGTCTTGAACCCAAAATCTCGTAAAATTGAAGCTCTGATACTCTCTATGGTCCTATTTGGGATATTTGCTTAATTTACTTGGCTTATTTTTGTTTTTAATGAATTTTTTTTATTATTTAGTCAAATTATTATATTTTTGAACTCATTTCGTCCAGATAAATTAAAAAAGTAAATTATTTTGATTAAAATATTAAAAAAATTAGAAAAAATAAAAATAAGTCAAAATAATTTAATAAGTCAAATTTTATGTTACTTATTTTTTTATTTAATAAATTTTTAAATTTTTTGATTAATTTGTTTTTATTTTTTTTAATTCATCTCATTAAGACGATTCAAAAAAGTAAAAAAAATAATCAAAAGATTAAAAAAAGACAAAAAAGAAAAAAATAAGCAAAAAAATAAAGAAATTAGCCCAAGCATGGCCTATATATAGTTGTTTTTATGTATTGAATGATGTTGAATTATATTTTGAAATTCTTATATGATTAACAAAAGATCCCCAATCGTTTGAAATTGCATTTTATTATAATAAAAAATCAAGTTTGGTGTAAGTTCTCATTTTTTTGATAAAAAAAGAAATAAAAAATAATAGTGTGTGATGAATCAATAAAAAAATGTACTTGGTGCATAAAACTTCTGCTTGTAATAAGGCATAAAAGAGATAACCGATAGATAAACTTAGGCTTTGTTAAGGTTCTCTAAAAAGTTTTTTTTTTAAAGTTAATTTTGAAGTTATATTATTTGACATTCTAAAAAAGTTTACTAATTTTTGTTTTTTTTTTGTAAGAAAAGATTCTATTCATATTTCAAACAATTTTACTCCTTAATTGGAATTACTATGATACCTTTAATAAAAAATTAACTAACCAACCTGTTGGGCTATGACTTATATTTTACAGGCCCGTATTTTGTTTTTGATCTATATGTAATTGAGTTAAAGTGAAATTAGAAATTCATTAGAATTCTTTTTTGCATAGGATTTTCCACGTGTGTACCTATAAATAAGATATTAGTGGAATCATAAAAAATAAAGGGGTGAGTCAGAAAATTGAGAGGTTAACTGATAGAGAAAATGGAATTGGATTTTGTACTCTTTCACATGTGAAATTTTTTTCTCTCGCTCGTGGACGTAGGCCGGTGTGGGCCGAACCACGTAAATCCTCGGTGTTATTTATTTTTTATTTTTTTTGTGCGTGATTTTGTTTCTGTTCGCGTTCGAGAATTGGTGTTCAAATCCCAACAAAACGTATCAAAATTGACGGTGGACGATTTGCAAACGTGGTGATAGATCGGAGCAAGGTATAATTTTTTGATTTTGGTTCGTATAAATTAAAAAATATTTTATTTTGCACCAAAAAAAAAAGTTGAATACAGCGGCGTTAGAAATAGCTTGCTGCAAAAACGTGTTTTGAATCGGCGGCAACATCGTCGAAACAATACTGGTGCGGCGCTTGGGAATTATTCTTGCGACTTTTTGGAGTTTACAATACTGCGCGGCGCAAGGATTAATTCTGCAGGGCGTTTGATTTTTCACGGTGAGATTTCCGTGATTTTCATTTATCCAGTGAGATTTCGTGATTCTGAATACTGGTTGTGTTTTTTATTTATCAATGGTATTCTGATTGGTTGATAGACTTTAGAATTGAAAAGGGATTCTGTTTCAAAAAGGGATTTGCGTGCCAGGAAGGATTTTGTTTCCAAATGAATTGATTCCAAAGGGCAATTATCCAGTGTGACAGTGGTATTGACTAAATCGCCGGTTCATATTTATTTTATTATATCGGCTCGTATATATAATAAAATAATTGAAGGAGGAGATGCTTTCTAAGGTTTTTAGGGGCTGCAAATTTATCGGTACGGTCAAATTTTTTAATTTTTGCACCGTTTATTTGGATTGAACAGATCGGCATAGATTGGGTTTAATCGGGTGTGATCGACTACGATCAGAATTGATTTGGGCTGCGAGGAACAACGTTTATACATATCTAATATTATGACGAGTTCAGATTGTGGCGATTGTCAGACACAAATCTAACGGCGTTGAAGAGTTTGAATTTTGTAATTGAACCTTTTAACGGTCACAACGACTTCACTTTATGTCAGCAAAATGGTGAAGAATATTTTGACGCGTGAAGGACTGAAAAGGCTCTCATGAATAAGTCAGAGAAACTAGAAACGATGAAAAATGTAGAGTGAGAAGAGATGCAGGACTTGAAAAACAGCACGATTCAGTTGTATCTCGGTAACAGCACTCTTCGGGAAGTCATCAATGAAACGATCGGGCAGAACTCTTGGCTAAGTTAGAGAGCATGTACAAGTCCGAGACATTGACGAATCAGTTGTCTTTGAAGTAACAGTTATATGCATTTCAGATGACAGAGGAAGCAAACTTTATAGAGCACTTGGACGAGATCAACAGGATACTGACGAAATTGAATTCTATCGGCGCAAAAATCGAAGATGAGGATAAAGCAATTCTCCTGTTGGTTTCATTGCGTTCATCATATGAGCATCTGAGGACTACACTAATGTTTGAAAAAAATACCCTTGGATTAGATGAGATTGTTGCTACTCTCATATCTCATGAGATGTCGAAGAAAGATGGAGAATGACATATCACTGAGAGAGGGCATTATGGTTGCATCAGGCAATGGAAAAGTCAGAGGCAGGGCGACAGTGAAGCAAAATGGGTCCAAGAAGAAAGGTTGTTTCAAATCGAGAGGTTACAAAGGAAAGTGCTACTATTGTGACAAGGAAGGTCATCTGAAGAGGAATTGTTTGAAGTACAAGGCAGACAAGGGAAAAAAACAATTGTTAGAGACAGCAATTACAGAGGGCTCCGATTATGAAGAATCAGAGGTGTTCACAGTTACTTCAGGTATAAGCAAAGCAGATTGGATATAAAATTTAAATAAAATTCGAGAGGTTGCGAGTTCTTATCTAGAGGTGGAGTTCTTTAGATTTTAAAGGGAAACACGAATGTACTGCAGGGACAGATGATTGATAACCTATACAGGCTCGTAGGGAATGTTGTGACAGATGGAGCTACTGCCAGACATCAGATGAGTAGTACGGGTAAACGACATACACGGAAAAAGTGTAAAGGTGATCAGGGTGAACAACAGTTGCGAAAAAGCACACGAAATATGCACAAGGGTACACAGAAGCGACGAGGTATTATAAGTACGCAGGTGAACAAATCAAATTGTGTGTTGAATGTTCATAGGAAAACTCCGAGCAACGAGACTAATACGACAGACGTGATGGACATGTGTATAACTCGATAGAAGCGAGTCTCATTTGTTCTTGATTTGGTTAGTGGCGGTGATTTCTCCAATTGTGTGCACGAAAGGAGAGAGATGGGGCCACGTTCTTCTACAAAATAGTGATATTTGTGGGGCCACCGGGTTGGGGTGCGGGCACCTCAGTATAGAGGTGTAGGTCATGCTGTTTGGGCGTGACAGATCGACGACGACGACGGCGAAAGAATCGACAGCGATGTTGGTTATCTTCTGGGTGGTTTGAAGAATTCCAGCCAATGTGGAGATTGTTTGGCTATAGCTTGTATTCTATCGGGCCCGTATTTTATTTTATTTTATCTATATGTAATTGAGTTGTTGTGAAATTAGAAATCTACTAGAATTCTTTTTCGCATAGGATTTTCCACGTGTAGCCTATAAATAGTACACTTGTGGAACCATAAAAAATAAGGGGGTGAGTCAGAAAATTAAGAGGCTAGCTGGTAAAAAGAATGGAGTTAGATTTTGTTCTCTTTCACATTCGTCAAAGTGAAATTTTTCTCTCTCGTTCGTGAACGTAGGCTTGTGTAGGTCGAACCACGTAAATTCTCGGTGTTATTTATTTTTTATATTTTTTGTGCGTGATTTTACTTCCATTCGCATTCGGGAATTGATGCTCAAATTCCAACACAACCAAACTAAGTTTTTATATCAATTAATTAGAGTCGATTACGTAAATATTTTTATATTATTATGTTCTGTTAAGAGTCGTATCTTCTATTATTAATTTCAGTAAATTTATTTTTTTAATGCAAAATTCATATAAATTTAAATTTATCTCTTTCTCTAGTATTTTTATTAGATATTTCAATTGTGGTAAAAAAGTTACCCCAAATAAAGTTTCTCAAATAATTTGAATTTTTCATTATTTGTTTTTAAAAGATCTAAATCTGAAAAAATTCCAATTTTTTTAACATTCCAAACAAGTTCTTATTGAGTCACCATTTTCATGACAAACATGTCCCCTTCTTAAAACCAAAAAAATAAAATAAAAGAGAAGTTTCAAAAAGAGTATAAAACAAAATTAGAATGATGAAAGTAACGGCAGCGGAAAATGATGAGACGTCACGCGGGCCGGGGCGTGGGCACGCCCATCATGCGATTGTGGGGTCACGCATGTCACGCGAGCAAAGTATGATGAGGCACGTGTGAACGCCACATGTGTCCAACCAAGATCAGATCACCTTATCATGGGGCTGTTACCAGTGAAGGGTATAAGGGGGACAAAAGCCTCGGCGGACCCCACTTTTCCACCGTGGCCTCTGCTCTGCCGTTCAAAGTGCATGCCCCGTTTCTGCGCCGTCTGATTGCTGAATAGTTATAGACCTTCTTCTTGTGGGTAAATACGTAATTTCAGACACCTCATTTATCATGTTTGAGCCATTAGACTAGCTTTTTTTTGAGAGTTTTTTTACTTAAAAATCTCTAAAAAAATTTATTTATTTGATTTTGATTGACTTTTTTAAAATATATTTTTATACTTATTTTTTTATAAAAAAATTAAATAATTAAAAAATTTATAAAATAAACTAATCTAAACATTGGCTAAATATCAAGAGCTTGGGAAGCAAGGCTAGATAAGGGTCGTTATCGGGTCAAATTTGCCCATTTGGCATAATTATACAAGTCCACATTAATGGTGTTTGATATTTTTAAATTTAGTAATTTATATATTGTAATTTATAATAAAAATTATAAATATTTGATAAAAATTATAGTTTATAACTAAAATAGAATAGAAAAATTATTATCATTTGTAGCATAAATTATAAATTTTAAAAAAAATTATAACTTATATCTAAAATTAATAAAATGAAACTAAAAATTAATAACAATAGTTTTGCAAAACGATCCAAACCCCATCAGCGGGTTTTATCCAATGGTCTTTTTTACGTGGCCGGCTAGGCGAACTTGGTATGGGATAAAATAATTAAAATCAAATCCTACCATATGGGCTTAGCTTAGGTGGATTGGTAGACTTGCCTAAGACAGGTCAACAATTGGACAAGACGAAAAAAAGAACAAGTGAAAACGATATTATGTTTACACTTATTAAAAGTTTACCTAATATTTAAGATTAATGTTCTCATCTTAATTAGAACAGCAGAAAAGATCCATGTACAAAACAACAAAGATATGGACATTGAAAGAAAAATTGAATAAACAAAAAAGAATTCAGAACATAACTATATACATATATTAATTTTTATTTATTTATATGTATATGCTTCTCTTTCTAAAAATGTTTTCTATATACATATATTATTTTTTATTTATTTGTATATATATATTTTTTAAAAGCATGACATTATATGTGTAACACTCTCATTCTGCACATGGCAATAATGTTGTTCGCATTGAACAAAAGACCATGCAATTTTGTTTTTTTCAATGAATCACATATTCTTGTATTGCTCCAGCGTAAGTACGCTTAACAACGGAGTTCTGCTAGAGTCTCTATCGTTTAGAAAAATGCCTCGTTGAAGTCTGTACCATGTAAGGGTCCAAAGTTTTTCTTTTTTTAGCCTAGGAACTCCATCTTCTTTTTCGATGTGGGATATCATGATATCACAATCCACCCCCTTAGGGCTGCACGTCCCCGTGCAGTAGCCTGTCAGCTCCGGTAGGATGTCAGTTCTTATCGACCTACCCATTCAGTAGCCCGCCCACGTGTTATGCGAGACAGTAGGGGCCCACACTCGGAAGTAGTGAAAATCGACTCTGATACCATCTGTAACACCCTGACCCTTCTCGTAACAATGATATTATCCGCTTTGAGCAAAAGCCGTCACGATTTTGTTCTTCCCAAATAATAGAGACCTTAGCAGAACTCTACAGTTAAGCGTACTTGGACGAGAGCAATGTAAGGATGGATAACCCCCTTGAAAGAACAAAATCGTATGAGCTTTTGCCTAAAGCAAACAATATCATTGTCACGAGAAGGGTTAGGGTGTGGTATCCCACATTGAAAATGGAGAGAGAGTTCCTGAGTTATAAAAAAAAAAACCTTAAACTCTTACATTCAGCAAGGCCTTTTTCCAAGTGGTAGAAACTCTAACAGAACTCTGCAATTAAGCGTGTTTATGCTAGAGCAATACAAAGATGTGTGACCCCTTAAAAAGTATAAAATCGTAAGAATTTTTGTTCAAAGTGGACAATATAATTGCCATGTGAAGGGTAAAAGTGTTATAATATGAGAATAATTGTAATAAATAAGATCAGTTAGGAAACATAGGAAATAAAATAATACAAGTAATGGTATTACATGTATAAGAAAATACAAATATAAAGAATCCAAATTTGGCCAAAGCTATTGATTTTATTGTTGAAGTGGGCTAAGCACAAGAAAGCAAGAAAATCTATATATAGTGGCCAGGCATGTTTTTTGGATGGATTTACTTTATCATGGGTTTTGATGGGTTTTTTAGTCGGACTATATGAACGGTCTATTGAACATGCCAACCTTCAATACATATATTCAAACTTGGTACGAATACTATTCGGGCTTACTGAGTTCTTCCAAAGCTTTGGCTAAGACGGGTTTTAACCCGACATGAAGGGCAAACTTAGGATGGGTAGAGGCCTAGTAGGTAAAATGATGACGCTACTTAGATTTGTATCTCGCGTTTTTAAAAGTGCACTCCAACTGATTTAAAATACACTAAAAAAATCATTAAATACACACATTTATTAAATGTATTTATTTTTTAAAAAATAACTTTTATATTATACACTCACCTTAATATTAAAAATATTTTCATTCCTAAGTTTACTGACCTCACCACCACCCCCGATGGCTACCAACATAACTCTACCCCATGCTGCCTCAACCGCCTCACCACCACCATCTCTAACAGCTACCTACTTAAACCTATCCCACCAACGGCTTCACCCCATCTCCTATCTGATTCCTCTGTTCTTACCTCTCTTTTCTATTATCTCACTGCACCTCATCTCCCGTTGCCCCATCCTCACCTCCTCTTCCTCCATCCTTGCCTTCACTCCTCTCTTTGGCATTCTCCCTCCATTTCCTCCCTACTTCATCCCTTCTCTCTTCCATGTCTTTGGGTCATTCTTTCTCTCTAACAAATGCGATGCCATTTTTGAATCAAATTGCGACCCCATTTTCAAACCAAATCATGAGCGAGAGAGTGCTCAACAATTTAGCGCCGAACCAATGAGGGGTGTAGATCGGTGACCTAGTGCTGCTCAATTTTTATTTGTTCGGCCGCGGCAATCCAAACGATGGTTAGAGGTGGCGTTGAAAGAGAGAAGGGAAACACAAAGAGAAGAGAGTTGTAACGACTAGAGCTTCGAGGGGAGGGTGGCGGGGCTATAATGGTGTGGGCTAAAGAGGAACTGAGGTGGCAG
>JAOTRH010230125.1:0-10206 GCA_034768845.1 Heliamphora exappendiculata
AACGGTGGCGGTCATTCCATCGTCTTCTACCCCGCCGCCGCACAGTGCTCCGCCGTCCACCGCCTTCATCACTTGTCAGCGCCTACGGATCCTTCTCCATTCTTGACCATGCTTTTCGCGAGTACCGACTTAATGGATTATCGTCATGGCTCACAGGGAAGAAATCCGGCGGAGTTCGGCGAAATCTGGCCGAGTAGTCCGGCGAGGTCTGGTCGAGGCGTCTGGCGATGAGAACAGATGAGTCGCGCGGTGAGAACAGATGCGTTGAGGAGTCCGGCGAGGAGTCAAGAACGTCCAAATGCGATGAAGGTCGAGTCAACTGTCAAGAACAGATGCGATGAAGGTCGAGTCAACTGTCAAGAACAGATGCGATGAAGGTCCGTTGCCGATACCATCGCGGGACACGCTGCCGTCCTCAGCTTGCTCCCGTTACCTCAGGTCGTCGCCGACACCATCGCGAGACACGTCGCCGTCATCAGCTTGCACCCGTCGCCGACACCATCGCGGGACACGCCGCCGTCGTCAGCTTGCGCCCGCGCCTCAGGCCATCGTCGCCGCCGTCGTGTGACTCGCGTCGCTGCTGATCTGTCTCTTCTGAAGATCAACTTACCGACCTTTTTATAAAATCTCATCTTCCTAGTCGCCTTCGTGCTCTAATTTCTAAACTTTAGCTGATTTCGTCATCTCACGTTTGAGGGGGAATGTTGAAATATTAGATTGATTAGATTGATTTTACTCTGATTTGATTTCCTTTATTGTTTATCCATATTCGCCTATAAATAAGTCATATATTGTACAGTTTCAACAGACATAAAATATACCGTTATTTTTCTCTTCTCAATTTCTTCAGTAATCAGTTTTATCGAACATCAACATATACTAATAATTACTTGAAAGACAGTTTGAATATTATTTAATGTTATAAAATTAATTTTAAATAATGAGCAATCTTCCCAATTAAAAATTATTATTAGTCTTACTCTTAATTTTAATCAAATTCAACATAAAAAATATATGTAAAATTGTTATATTTTTTGGTTTGTAAACATATAAATTAAAAATATATTTTTGTATGCTTTAATTTTTTACCAGAGAGAGAAAATTATTAAATTTAAAATGAACAAAGAGAGAAAAAGTTAAATTTGAAATAAAGACATACAAGTTGGATAGTGAGAAATAAAAAAATAAAAATGAGAGAAAATGTACATGTACTTTTAGATACAATATCAAATAAATTATCACTTTTAAATATACCACATAAAGCAAATGTCATATTATGACGTCGAAAATATAATATAGATTAAATAAGTACTCATGCCTTAAGACACTTAAATATAATTTAATTATAAAAAATAAATATTTTTTAATCAAAAAATTGCATTAGTTTCACTCTTATTTCTAACTAAAAATTAAAAATTAAAAATATATACAAAACTAATTATATTTTTTAAACAATCATATATTAAAAATATTTTTTGATGAGAGACATAGAAAATTACTTTTAAAATAAAGATAAAGGCCATGTTTGAGCTATCTAAAAATTTAATTTTTTATAAAAAAAAATAGCTTTTAAACTATATTGTTTAGTTTTTTTAAAAAAATTTTTTTTGAATCTATGCACGTCGCAAACGCATTGACTTTTTTTTAATAAAATTATTATAATATATTCAATTAAAAAATTAACTCAACTATTAAGAATAAAAAATTATTGCTTAATCTTTACACCCTCCAAGCACACTAGCTTCTAACTAAAAAAATAATTTATTTGGTGAATTTAATGGTGATCTAACATGATACATTTAATATTTTAAATCTTTTAAAAAAGTTAAAATTATTTGCATTATAATTCTCGAATTTATGTAGGCAATAGAAAAATACGTTTTTTTTTCAAAATTTTTAGTACTTAAGAAGTTGTTTTTTATTCGTGTGGACAATATGAATAAAAACAATTAATAGTATTATTAAAATTAAAAATGAACTAGTTAAAATAAAAATAAGTGAATTAAAAAGTTAATTTTTATTTATGTTGACAGTTTGATTAAAAAACAATTAATAGTATTATTAAAATTAGAAATAAAATAATTAAAATAAAAATAAGTCATTCACTTATTTTTATATTTATTTTTAAAGACTTTCCTAAAAATGAGTAAAAAGTACAAAATTATAATGATTTTAAGAAATTTTACTAAGTTTAAAATTAAACGAAATATTTTTAAATAAAAAATAATAATTATCTAGGTCATTATTTTCATTTCTCGTGTGATGTTTGACCACAAAACTAAGGCTGATCAAAAATTCGCTCAATTTGTACAATCGCTTCGCATTTGTCCATACCGCACCGACTCAAGCAAATTAAAACCAAATGCTAAGATAAATTGAACAGTTAAAAAAGATATCATACGGATCGGTTGATGGTGGCGGTTTCAATCACTTTCACCCACTATTCAATCGACCCGTCCGCATATAATACTTATTACTTAATTATTTTTTATTTTATTGTTAATTTGTAACTCATAACTTCTAACCTAATCATTAATCCGTAAGGTATAAATAGAAGAGTAAAAATTAAAAATTTTAGGTCTCAATATCTTATACCAAAATATCTTTCTAAATTCTTTAACCTCAAAATATTTTTAAATTCTAATTTTCTATAACAATGAGTCAGTGGCTTCGTGAGCCACTGACCTATGTTTATTTAATTTTTTAATTTTTTATTTAATATTTATCATCTTATATCATAAATATAAGATATTTGTTTTTGTTAGTACTCAAATGTATTGTTGAAATATTTTTTTGAATTTTTACATGAATATTTTGTTTAAACTGATGCAGTCTCTATTTTGATCTTGAATTAATTGATATTTTAATAAAATATTTATTTAATTTTTAAACTGTTAATCCGTCATTGTAAAACCGTCCAAAAAAACAACTAATCTGTCGGTTTTATAAAATGGGTGGTTCGACAATAGATTAAAATTTTTTATACCGCTGTAAATGGTTTGATTAATGAATTTTTACTTAATTCGCATCGCGCCGTCCTGCGCACACACCTACACATGGTTAAAAGCTCAAGGGATAATCCAATGGGAAACTTTGGTTATGAAGAAAGTGCTCCTAGTTAGTGTGTGTTAATGGTTGTATAATTATCTAATGGGATGTGTTAATCGAATCAATTTTTGGAAATAGAGTGCAACTCGATACTACCTTTAATTAAGTGCGATGTGTGTGGATTTAGGACTGTAATGCCTTGAATTACGCATATTTTGGCGAAAGCTTTATTAATATAGTTACTACAGAAAAAGCATGGAAATTTGAGATATATAATGCTAGGCATTGACACATGAATTTCCCATAAGATATTTAAAACATAAATTGCAAAAGTTGAGATGAACATGTTTTACAAATATGTTGCGGTACTCTTTATTTTAAAAAATATAATTATTATAAACATTCGTTGTGAATTGTAAATTAACATGTATGCTTTATCATTTATTGAGCTATGAGTTCATGCCTTCTATTAGCATTTTTTTAGGTGATCATGCCAAAGATTAGATGACTTAGGTGTTGACGAAACTCATTTTTTCATGATTTCTATTAGAATGTTCGGTTGGTTTAGTTTATATTGAAACTAATGGGCTGTTGGTTTGTGGCATGAAGATTTTAGAATGCTAATATTATTTTATTTTTGAATTTTGTTTTGGGTTATTTAAAATTCACATTTTGACATAAAAACTTAATTCATTTGAGATTTATTCTTGTGCCGATCTCGTGTGTAATTTTTTATTATTTTTGGTGGATTTATTTTGTAAATAATGATTTGTGATTTATAGCCGGTCATACCCTTAGGTGGGGTGTGTGTAATTTTTTATTATTATTGGTGAACTTATTTTGCAAATAATGGTTTGTGATTTATAACTGATCATATCCTTAGGTAAACATAAGTCTATAAAATACAATTAAATACTGAATTTTATTAAATAAAAAATAAAACTTTATTATATCCCTTGAGCTAATTATAACTATTGTGTAAATGCACAGTCCCACATTATGAGTTCTTCTTCTCTTACTTCCCTTTCCTTTTGTAAGTAATCGAATATGTAAATGCTGAAGCTATACATGAATTAAGTTTATCTTCATTCTTTCTCTCTCTCCTCTTCTTTTTTTTTTTTTCCGATATGCTATGTACAAAAAAAAATACTCAAAAAATTATTCAGAATTTAAAATTGGTGGTTAAGATGGACATGAAGTGTGTTCCGTATTTTATTAAATATGAATTTACACCCTACAGATTATTTTCGAAATAAAATTTTAAATTTTTTTTTTAAGTACATAAATTTTTTCTTATCATTTTTTATTTTCTCAAGACCAGAGTTTCAAATCTAGGCCAATTTTACCTTTGACCTCTTGATTGCTTCCTTGTAATTTACAAATGTGCATATTGAGGAGAATTGTTCATTTCGCCGTCTCCAATTAAAAACTAGCCATTTGAGGCAAATCGGCCAATGTCAACTGGCCACATGTTTTTACTATTACTTTTTAGTTATTTAACGATTGTAAATTTTCAAAAAAAAAAAAAAAAACCACGAGCTCTATTTATAATTTTATATACCACCATAAAACTGTTAAATGAAATTAGTCCAAGGCGATGAGATTCCTATTAGCCTTATACATTTCTTATATATAATTAATTGGTTTGCCGAGCTACAATTCTACCGAAGGACGTTGCTTGAACAATTAAGAATTATAACCCCACCAAAATCGTCAATGTGGATGTTTGATAAAATCATTATTAATAGTTTTTAATTTTTTATTATTAATTTTAATTATAAGTTATAAATTTTTTTAAATACTCATAACTTATTATAATTTATAATTTTTATTATTTGAACTACAATTTATAATTTTTATCAAATACTTATAATTTTTATTATAAATTATAAATTATAATTTATAAATTACTAGTTTTAACATGGTCAAACACCATCCATGAACCAAAGTAAAAAAAAAGAAAAAAGAAAAAAAGAACTAAGAGAAGAGTTCTTTTCTGCTTTCAAGGCCTAACCTTTATTCCAACGAGCTTATTGTATTAATAGTAATGTTATGTGCTTAAAAATAAAATTTAAAAAAATATTCATTTGAATGGTGAAAATTCAATTAGAGTGTGTGTTTTCATTGCTGTTGTATTAATTACATCTTGTATTAACAGCGACGTGTCACTCTGAGCAGATCCTCCAACTTCCATGGCCATCCTCGCCATTTCACCAAGCTCTCGCGCTCTCCTCCTCCTTCCATCTCCTTCTTCTCCGCCATCCATTAGTCTCTCCACGGCCTTCTCCACTTCCTCTTTCTTCACCAACACTCCAACTCTCTCTTCTTCGCCCCACCTCACCGGAACCTCCACCCCAACCGGAACCCCTATCCTCAGAACCTCGACGATCATCTTCTCGTTAAAGAACTGCTCTGCGAACATCGGCCAGGTCATCATCGGCACGCCGGAGCACACCCCTTCCAACGTCGAGTTCCAACCACAATGGGTTAAGAACCCTTTGATTGCAGGGTGGGACAGGATGAGAAGCTGGGGAGCCCAGCCCTTGATTAAAAGCCCTCTCCCTTTGACCCTCTCCTCAAAATTCTCTTCCACCAACCACTTCTCAAGCTCTGGAAGCCTCTGATCTCCTGTTTTAATCACCCAAATAAAAGGGTGTTTTGACGCTTCTAATCCAAGCCCGAGCTCCATCAATTGCGATGGAACCAGGCGACACTGACTGCCGAGACAAACGTAGAGGACGGACATGGGTTTCATCGAGTCTAGCCATCTTATGCACACTTTTTCATCGATTGACGGCTTGTTCCCTCTCTCGAACTTGTCCAAAACCTCCTTGTTGCAGAGAGAAACCGGGCCGACGCACCAGACCTTCTTCTTTATGGCCTTTGCGTATGCCTCCGCGCAACCGCCCTCCAGTTCGGCGAACGAATTGACGACAACCCCATGCGCGACCGACTCGGCCTCTCGCATCTGATCCCGAATGTCATCCAAGTCCGGAAGAGAAATGAAAGCTCCCGGAAGCTGAGCCCTGGTTATCTCAACCCTTTTCGGCATTCCCGGCACGACGAAAGGTTCCGAGTCGGAGCTGACACGACGGTGGGCATTGTGGAGCTTCACGTTGTGAGAGCTTAAGAGCGAGAAGCAGCACATCCCGTGGAAGACGAGTCTCGGGATTCCGAACTTCTGAGCTATCTTGGAGGTCCAGAAGAGGCACTTGTCCGAGATTATGCAGCTAGGAGGAGGGTTTTGTTGTTGTTCCAGATACTTCTCCAATGGCTGCTGAAGCTTATCCATGGCAGCGTAGAATTTTTTGATCAGGTGCCGCGACGGAACGCTGTCGAGATTTTCGCAGCCGGGGGGGAGTCCCATTTCTTGGGAAGGAAATGGGATTTCCAGGAGCTGAATCGGAAGCCCGGAGTCTCTGGCTCGGTGAATGATGGATGAGAAACGGGAGGCGTTGTGAGGGGTGGTGACGAGGCTCACCGTCACGCCGCGCGCGGCGAAGAGCCGAGCCATGTCGATCATGGGGATCATGTGGCCTTGAGCCAGTAATGGGACCAACACGAAATGGAGCTGGTTCTTCGAAGTTGGTGCAGCCATGGTTAGAGAATTGTAGTTTGGGAGGACGACGGACACGCGTTTCGTGGATGTGCCCAAAGTCTTATAAAGTGCGCTTGAGGGCACAGAACAGTTGTTCTATGGAAAATTATTAATTACTATTGGAGTAACACGCTAGATTGTTTATGTTATATTTTTTATAAATAAAAATAAATAAATTATTAAATGCTTTTAGAATATTAGCAATCATACGTGATATTTTTAACAAATAAAAATATTTAATACATATTAAGTGAATTATTCTTATTTTTTACGTATTCAATAAATGTGGAATCATATTATTAATTTGCTATACTCGAAGTACTTTTTGCTACGTTATTGGACGAGAACACCACGTAAATAATATCACATAGTATTTCAAAATTATTGAATAATTACTCAAAAAAATGTATAAACTCACGCAGTTTCATTATAGTGTTCTTCATAGAAGCACCATATAAGTTATGTTATATGGTGCTCCAAAATAATTAATAATTACTTGTTGATTACATGATTTTTTTTTTGATTTTTAGTATTAAAAAATTATGATAGGCCAAATAATGCTATTTTTTAAATTTCTATTTTATGAGAAGCTAAAAAAATATCAAATAAGTTGGAAAAAAGTCACTTAACAGTTTTTGTGGGATTTTTTTTTTGTTTTTAGTGTTGTTTTTTAATTTTTGTCAAAACGATTATATTTTTCAATATATTTTATTATGAAAATTTAAAAAATAAAAAATATAAATTAAAACAAGCAAAAAAGACGAAAAAAGAACACAATAAAAAAGAAATTTCAGCCAAAGATTAAAAAAATAAGTTTTAATATGCAAGATTCATCAACAAAAATTTTAACGCGTAAGATTCAATTGTGTGATTTTTTTCAAAAATATCTTTTATAACAAATAGATAAATTCATCTATTTAATATGTAAATAGATAAATTTATCTATTTGTAAATTTATACGTAACAGATAAATTTATCTGTTTGCATGTCAACACAGATAATGCAAACAGATAAATTTATCTGTGTTATTTATATATATTTTGAAAAGACACAGATAAATTTATCTGTATTGTTTATATGTGTTTTTAATAAAATATGTAAATTTATCCATATTTTTTACACGTGTTTTTAATAAAAATACAGATAAATGTATTTGTATTTTTTATACATATTTTAAAAAAATACATATAAATTTATTTATTTTAAAATATTTTTATTCTAAAAATACCTTGTACGTTACAATTTTTATGAAAATATATATTACTCGTTAAAATTTTTTTATACTGAATAAAAAATAATAAATAACTTATAAATTAGATTATTAATCAATTTTATTAAAAAAATCAGAAAAATGCTATTCCAAATGATTCCGAGTTGAACGTTGACTTGACTTTGACAATGGTATTTGTCAGTTAACGCAGCCGCATTCTTGGCTGTTGTTCACACCGTGGCATTGGAGAAATTTTTGCGAGAAAGATATGGATGGCCAATGGCTTGATTGGCGGTGACCTGGTGGCCCAGTTAAACTCGCGTGACACTACGTGCGGAGAGTTTTTAAAAGAGATTTAGCTTTTAAAAAACACAAGAATAAATAAAAATAAAAATATTTGAGATAAATTTTTTGTAGTAATTTTTTTTATTAAAATATCTAAAATATTTTTATTTTTAATTTTTAAATTGTAGTATTTGAAATATTGACATGAATTTTTTTGTTTCTGTGAGTATGGTTAACTTTTTATGTAAGGGTATTATAATAATTGTATTTAAAAAAAATTAGAATGTTTATAATATGTATTGATTTTTTTTATTAGATTAAGAAATAAAAAAAATTAATTAGCTTTTTTTAAAAATCAAATAGTGCAATTTAAAAATTAACTTTTTAAAAAAAATTAACTTAAAAGTTAGTCCAAACATGCCCTAAATAGCCACGTAACAAATTTCGTCCAATTTTTGGCATTTAAAATTTCCCCAACCCCTCGATTTGTTATTTAAATTAATTATTTTTCCTCCCTAATCCCTTTCTCTTCTATTCCACACTTCTCCCTTCACCCATTACTCATTTTTTATTTAAGAAATTAAGTGTACAATCCGAATAATTAATGTATTAATTCAATTCGAACTATCTTTCCTTTAAAACAACCACGCCTTTAGAATTTAGGGGGCAGTTCGTAACGAGAAAATTCTAATCTTACATATAAGTTAAGCCATCCTTGTAACTTTCAGATTCACTGGCATCTGGTCCGTCAATCAAATATGTGCCAAAAAAAAAAAAAATGGCGTTTACGCCACGGTATTAAACAAGAAAATTCAAATATTAAAGACAAGCTCATTGTATACGAGTTTTTTAAACCCAAATTCACGGCAAAAGAATGAAGTTAAACTTGTATTTTGGAATGAGTAATTATTCGGTGCTCTTGGAATTTTATGTGCCAAGTTTATGTAGTGTTCCTATCTAATATAGTGACGATAAATTTTACGATAAGAACAGAATAACTCACTTTTATTGAATGATTAGAAGACAAAAGGTGATCCATATTGTGTAGGTTGCGATCATTTACTTGGCGAGAGTACCACTTGGTATCGCCTACATGGTACTCTGGGAGTATCTAATAAATTTTCGTTTGGGGTAACTTTTAAATTTGATTTTTAAGAGATTTATTTTTTTTTAAAAAAGAGAAATAAAAAAAGTGAGAGTGTTTGAGATAATTTGAAAAAGTAAAGGTTAGAAAAAAAAAGAAAAAGAAAAAATATTTGTGTCACGTCCTATTTTTAAAAATGGCATTCATAACCGGTTAACGAGTAAAACTCACCAAAAGCCTCTGTCTTTCATGTTTTTCCTTAAAAATAATGGTTGTATTATTAGTAAATTATGATATATTTGGGACCCATTAACATTAGATTAATAAATTATAACTATTTTTTTTACCGTGTTAAAAACAAAATATTTTAAAAGAAAAATTAACACAATATTAGGAGTTAATCATCTAACATAATTTAATAACTTATTTAATAATTTATATCTGTTGAAGAATTTGAGAATATTAATTAGCTAAAAGAAAAATCTGCCATCTTTTTGTCATACATATTATTTAAAATTTTAGTATAACAGAAGGAAAAAAAATTATCTAAAGTTAGTTCATCATTTCATCGAAGGACTCTTATTAATATTTTATAATAAACTATTATTATTTTTATTCTTCATTCTTCCTTCTTCTTTTAGCAATTTTATTTTTTATTTTTCTAAAAAGTCAAGTAACAACATCGTAAGCGAATAACTCGTATGAGTAGACACATAATAAGATTATTAGTTTACCATATAGATACCAAGATATTCAAAATCATGCTATTTAATATTTTTTTTGTACATATGTTAGCTTAATAAAGTATAATAATAATAATAATAATAATAATAATAATAGTAATATTCGATGAGTTTGTTCAACGGCTCTGCTAGTATCTTAAGGAGTGATCCTAAATTATTTGTTGAAAATGATATTAATTCGTCACCACTTGATTGCGGCCCGACCCTTATTACGTCTTTTTTTGGTATCTTTTTTCTT
>JAOTRH010230136.1:0-10205 GCA_034768845.1 Heliamphora exappendiculata
ATATATGATTCGATTATGTAATTATAATTGTTTAATTATTTTTTGTAAAATTAATTTATTAAATTTTATAAAAGAAATTATTCGAATTACCAATTTAAAAACGTGATGCTATACCAAGCGCTCTCCAATTGGTTTCTCAATTGGAGAGAATCCAATACTTTGCGTTTACCAGTTGATTATTTGACTTTCAGCAATCACTGTAACGAGTTCTGAATTTCCTTTCTTTTATTTAGTATGGTACATATTTATACTGATAAAATATTACGTATTATTTCAAATTTATTGATACAAAATATTTTATATATATATATATTAGAGAATATTATTCAATAATAAACAATTTAGTATAATATAATTATTTATTTAAAATAATATTTTAATTAATTAATCTAAATTAAATTTTAATCTCATTATTTATAGTGAGATAGTCAATTTAAAAATGATAAAATTTAACATGTATTTTTAATAATAATTATATTATGCTATATTTAATGCTTGAATTGAAATATAAAAATAAAAAATAAAAATGAAAGCATAAAAATAAGTAAAAAATATTTTTCTAAAAAAATTAATTATGAATTGATACATATCTAATATTACCCGGTATACGCCGATACAGATCGGTATTGGCCGATACTTCCGGTACACATTAATTAGGCCATGATATTATACTCTTTATTAAAATTATTAAATTAGTGGTCTACTTGAATCCTTATAAGTGGTACAAGAGACAACCCTAGTTCCATATCAAAGATTTCGTAGTTGTATGAATAGAAAAGTAGAGACTCTTAAGAGAGGTAGAGACTCTAGAAAAATATAGAAGCCTTGAAGTTGTATACGTTATGTACGCTAATGAGCTATTCTGTGTCTGCTAATAGGATTTTATTCACACCCCAATTAGGGAAAAAACTTAATTCGCGTGATAAGACATCGCATATTTTAGTAAGGGTTATTATTGATGGAATTAGAACACAGGAATCCCAAAAAAAAAGGAACTATTTGAGTAATGGATTTTCATGTAGACTTTAATCCATACAAAGTAAATAGAAAAACAAGAACAACCACAAAAAGTAAAAATATATGTGGTTCAATTAAATATCTATATCCACGAATGAAAAGAAATCAATTCACTATATGTAATAAAGATTGCAAAACTTACTATTAATCTCACAATATCTGTATATGACCCAAACTGAGTCTCTCTCGATCTCTCTACACTCTTTATGACCTCCTAATCTAAGCTTTTCATGTGTATGCCACGTGTTTTTCACATTTCTAAAGTTTTTGTCATAACTTAGTATATATATTAGGTCAAACAACCAAGCAACCGCAACCCTAACAACAACAACAAAAAAACGTTATCCCACGCAGACTGCTCAAGCGGTACCATACCGCTCAAGTGAACTCAATTTGTCAAATAACACTGTTCTTGGTATCTGTGCACAGACCTGTAGATTGCTCGAGCGGACCCAAACCGCTCAAGTGGTCAATTCTGATGATTGACTTTTTCTTCACATTTTGACTGCATACACTGTCCAAATACTTTTCGAGACGAGAATGTCAAAAATTCAAGATACCAAATCCAACAATTATGATATTCATCCCTCATCAATATAAGACAGAAATTCATCCCTCATCAATATAAGACAGAAATTATCTCTAATATATAAAAAAAACTTATAAATTACTACTAATAACTTAGGTTAAAATATTTTTGATTGCGTTCTTGGCTTTTTATTTAAGTTATTGATTCAATAGTTCACTTTAATCGTTACAATAAATTTTATTTTTTATTTAGAATCACTTTTAGGAAGATAAAAAATACTTTAAGCCAAGTTAAAATAGATGTGTATTATTAAAGTACTAGCAGTTACACGTGCTTAAAAGTATTTTAAACATAATTTTATTATAAAATTAATTCGATTAGTCATACCCTTTATTTTAACTATAAACAACAATAAAAATCTAGCTATTTTATTTGGCTATGTTTATTGGCATGCATATTTTTTTTTTAAAAATTTATACTTTGAGGTTTGGGATTTGCGGGTTGCTCATTTTAAGGTCTCAAGCCTGAAATTTATTAGATGTTATTAATTTTTTGTGGTCAAGTTTATACAAAATAAAAATCTCAACTTTAATTGACCCCCGTAAGTGGACAATGAAATTGGTCTCATAAGAATTAGTCAAAAGGACGCATATGTCGATCCGGATACTCTGAAACAAAAAAAAAAAAAAAAACTAAAAAATAAAAAATAAAATAAATTTTAAAATAAAAAAATAGCAAAATTAAATTTAAAATTGAAAAGGAGCTGAGTTGGTCAGTGAAAAATAAAAGAGAGATAAAAAAACAAAAAAACAAAAATTTAATAGTTTTTGCTATAGGAGGTGTTTGGCTAAGCATTTGTTAATAATATTTATTTTTTTACTATTAATTTTAATTATAAATAATAAGTATTTTAAAATATTAATAATTTTTGTTATAATTTATAATTATTTTTTTATTTTAACTATAAATTATAAATTTTATTCAAAATTTATAATTTTTAATATAAATTATTAATTATTAATTTTAATTTTAACAATATCAACGATTAATAATAACTTGTACTACCGATAAACAAACATAGCATCTCAGCATCTCAACGTCTCATTGGCCATTGGTTTGTTAAAGTCAATTTGTCGTTTCTCACCGTTTGTTATTAATATTGTGGAGGTAGCTATAGCTTGGGTCAAACTGTGTGTGTGTGTGTGTGTTTGTGTGTGTGTGTGTGAGAGAGAGAGAGCGAGAGCACGGTCGCCGGTTGGGTGTGTTTTGGACTCGCAATTGAAGTAAATGGGCATTTGATGTGGAGGGTCTGCTTTTAATTTGGTCGCAGAGCTAGAGTCAGAGAGAAAGAGAGATCGCAGAGCTAGAGTCAGAGAGAGAGAGAGAAGAGATTGAAGCTCTTTCAGGTGTTGTAATCCAAAGGGATTGTTTAGGTCGGCTTGTTGATCTTCGAAACCATTGTTCTGATACAGTCGCTGTGAGTTTTTTTTTTCTGCTGCCTTCTGTTTTTTTTTTTTTTTTTTTGCCAATTTTCTGGGGATCTGGGTTTTGGGTTCCAGGGTTTGAGGCTTTGATTTCTCTCTCTGTATTGGATTCTTCCAATTTGATGCCCATGTTTGGGTATTCTACGGGTTTAGGGTTTAGAATTTCATTAATCTGTTGAATCCCGGGTTTTGATTCTGTATGCGTTTGTTTAATGGTTCACTAGTTTACTGGATTTCAATGAGTGAACCCTAAAATCTGTGGTTTCGGTTTGTATTCTCTTGCTTCGCATTTCACTGATTGAAACCTGAATTCTGCGGGTGGGTTTTGTGTTTTTTGCTTCTTTCATTTCTGGGTTCCAACTGGGTCGTCCTAATCTGAACCGATTCCTCGGTGTTTGTACTTCCAAGAAGATAGAATCTAGGGTTTCTATTTGATCCGGTTTAAGATCAGTTTGGAAATTGAAATGTTTTTGGGCCAATTCTTGTTTCTGGGTCTTTGAATGCTTCCTTGAAGCAAGTCTCCAGAGTTGAATATTGTGTTTTGATTTTGAAAGTAAAGGTTTGATTCTGGGTGAGCTTTTAGATGGATTCCTCTTGCCTTTTTTTTTTGAAATTAGGGTTCAAAACTGACCGGCTTTTTGGGGCTTCGTATTAGATGGGCTAAGAAAAAGCCCCTTCTGTTCTGGTGGAGCTTAAGCTGGTTATTCTTTCTGGGTTTTCTCTAAAACTGATTATACAGTTAAAGGCCCGATGCATCTTTCACTATGGAAACCAATATCTCACTGTGCTGCTCTTCTCATGGACAAAAAGAGCAGAAAAAAAGATGGGTCTAACCATTCCACGGAAGAAATCAAGAGAAACCCATCATTTCTAAGAAAATTGCAGGAACACAAGCTCAGGGAAGCTCTGGAGGAAGCATCTGAAGATGGGTTACTTGTTAAATCGCAAGATATGGATGCCGAGCCGGCCACAAACCAAGAGGATGGCTTGGGGAGGTCACGATCACTCGCGAGGCTACATGCTCAGAAGGAATTCCTTAGAGCCACTGCTCTTGCTGCCGAGCGCACGTTCGAGTCAGAAGACTCCATTCCTGACCTTCATGAATCGTTCTCCAAGTTCCTCACAATGTACCCCAAGTACCAATTGTCAGAGAAGATCGATCACATGAGGGGGGATGAGTATGCACACTTGTCGGGATCAACCCCTAAGGTATGTCTCGATTACTGTGGATTTGGGTTGTTTTCTTTCCTTCAGACAGTTCATTATTGGGAATCCTCCACATTTAGCTTGTCTGAGATTACTGCAAATTTGAGCAATCATGCTTTGTATGGAGGCGCCGAGAAAGGAACTGTGGAATATGATATAAAGACTAGGATAATGGATTATCTGAACATCCCTGAGAACGAATATGGACTTGTTTTTACAGTAAGTCGAGGGTCGGCTTTTAAATTGCTTGCTGAATCATACCCATTTCATACGAACAAGAAGTTGTTAACCATGTTCGATCACGAGAGCCAGTCTGTGAATTGGATGGCTCAGGGTGCCAGAGATAAAGGCGCAAAAATTTACAGTGCCTGGTTTAAATGGCCAACCCTCAAATTATGCTCAACTGATCTGAGAAAGCAGATTTCAAACAAAAAGAAGAGGAGAAAGGATTCAGCAGTTGGTCTTTTTGTGTTCCCTGTTCAATCTAGAGTCACTGGGGCTAAGTATTCATATCAGTGGATGGCACTAGCGCAGCAGAACAATTGGCACGTTTTGCTTGATGCAGGGTCTTTAGGTCCCAAAGACATGGATTCTCTTGGATTGTCTCTTTTCAGGCCGGATTTCATCATTACATCATTTTACAGGGTGTTTGGGTATGATCCAACTGGATTTGGATGTCTTCTCATTAAAAAATCGGTGATGGCGAGCCTTCAAAACCAATCTGGGCACACTGGTTCAGGTATAGTGAAAATCACCCCTGTTTTTCCCCTGTATCTGAGTGACTCGGTTGATGGTCTGCCTGGATTGGATGGAATTGAAGATGATGAAACCGGTGGTAATGGTGAATTATCATCTGAAACTCGGCCTGGAACACAGTTGCCTGCCTTTTCTGGAGCATTCACATCTGCTCAGGTAAGGGATGTATTTGAGACGGAGATGGATCAAGATAACAGCTCTGACAGAGATGGGACGAGCACCATATTTGAAGAAACTGAGAGTATATCTGTGGGGGAGGTAATGAAGAGTCCAGTTTTCAGTGAAGACGAGTCATCGGACAACTCATTGTGGATAGATCTGGGTCAGAGTCCTTTGGGGTCTGACAACAATGGACAGTTGATCAAACAGAAGGTAGCCTCTCCCTTACCACCCTTTTGGTTTTCTGGCAAGAATAACAAACGGCTTTCTCCTAAGCCATCATCAAAGATGTCTAATAGCCCAATATATGACAAGGAGGTACACTCAGCTTCTCATGATGAGCACCATGTGCTATCATTTGACGCTGCCGTTTTATCAGTGTCACTAGATCTGGACCGTCTTAAGGAGGTCCCTGAAGAAGAACAATTAACAGACGCAAATCCCTCCTCAAAAAATGGTGGAATGGGTTCAGGTCACCTGCACAATCAAGAAATTCAGGAGGAACCTCAACCCAGCAAATATTCTGCAGCAAATGGATCGAGTCTCGACAAACCGTCTTCTCTCTCACAGGCTCATGGCCTTCAGAATGGCTCAACCTCTGAAATCTTCGTGGAGGCAAAAGAGAGCGCAATTAGAAGAGAGACAGAAGGAGAATTTAGGTTATTGGGAAGGCGGGAGGGTGGTAGGTTTGCCCGTGGTAGATTTTTCGGTATAGAAGAGATTGAGCAGCCTGGTAGTAGGGGAAGAAGGGTATCCTTTAGCATGGAAGATCACCGTAAAGAACGCCTGAACCAAACTTTGGAGCCCGGAGACTTATCCGTCACGAGCTTGGATGATGAGGAGTATGTCAGTGATGGAGAATATGTTGATGGGCAGGAATGGGACAGAAGGGAACCTGAGTTAGTATGCAGGCATCTTGATCATGTAAACATGTTGGGTCTCAACAAGACCACGCTCCGGCTACGATTCTTGATCAACTGGCTTGTGACCTCATTACTTCAACTAAGATTACCTGCTTCTGATGGGAATGAACTGGCACCACTTGTTCACATTTACGGCCCAAAGATTAAATATGAAAGGGGCGCAGCTGTGGCTTTCAATGTGAGGGACAGAAACCGGGGCCTGATCAATCCGGAACTTGTTCAGAAGCTGGCAGAGGCCAATGGTATCTCCCTTGGCATTGGTATCCTTAGTCACATCCGGATTTTGGATAGCCCGAGAAAGCAGCGTGGGTCTCTCAAACTCGAAGACACTTCTCTGTGCCAGCCAATGGAAAATGGCCGCCACGACGGGAAAAGTGGGTTCATCCGAGTGGAGGTTGTCACGGCTTCTCTTGGCTTTCTGACTAACTTCGACGATGTTTACAAGTTGTGGGCATTTGTGGCAAGGTTTCTTAATCCTGCCTTTATCAAAGAGGGTGGACTTCCAACTGTTGCAGAAGATTCAGAGACGATCGGCTGAAAACTACTTTTTGTGTCGAAGAAAAGATGGATTTGCACAAGTTGCATTGAGGATGCACCTTGGAGTTGATATGGAATATTTGAGTTTGGATAGAAAGGATGAGAAGTTACTGTTTTACTGGGAGCAGGTGAATTTGTTCATTCATGTTTTTAATTGCTTGGGGTTTTTCTTCTTCACCTTCTGGGAGGGTTTTTTCTTGTAGACTTGTAGAGTTGGCTTTAGATATTTGTATCCATCAGGAAGCATGGACTCAAAGTAGAATTAAAATGGGCACTTCTCCAGTTTACCATCTGTTAATGCTCTCTATACCCAACTTGTTTTTGTATAAAGATTGAGCGTATTTCAGATGCTTTGGATTATTATAACATTATATGGGAGGTTCAATCAAATCAATATACAACTTCTTCTGGAGTTTTTATCTGTTGAGTTTCTGATACTTTTACCATTATCCAATTTTCTTTTCAAACTGGAAGTGGATGACATATGTTTGAACCTGCTTTTTGTAGTGGTTTTATTGGTTTTTTTGGGTCTAAATTTTGGTAGTTTTGGTTGGTCGTGATGAAATTAGTCTAAAAGTCTAAAAAGTAAGACCGTTTTGACGAACGTTAAAAAAAAATCACTAAAAACAAAAAACTATCTTATAAAAGTCTAAGCGGCCTTTTTCGTCTATTAACTATTTTTATTTTTTAGTCAAGATTCGTTATTTTCTCTAATTCCCCATGAAATGAAGAATCTAAAAAACATGTCCATTTTGTTAATATTGAAAAAAAAACTCATTAAAAAGGGG
This sequence comes from Heliamphora exappendiculata, assembly GCA_034768845.1. Taxonomy (NCBI): domain Eukaryota; kingdom Viridiplantae; phylum Streptophyta; class Magnoliopsida; order Ericales; family Sarraceniaceae; genus Heliamphora; species Heliamphora exappendiculata. The sequence goes on from JAOTRH010230136.1 coordinate 7,400, forward strand.
GAAATCATATTAAAGAAACGATCCAAACGCATGAGTCCTTCCATTGCTCACAGATTGGTTCGGGGCACAATTCGTACAGGACATTTCTTGAACCAATTGTGAACGTATCCTCTCTACATGCTAGAGAGTGATTCAAAGCTGAGACAAACTGTAAGGACAATGAGAAATTTGATTTGCCAACAAATTATGGTATGGGCAGTTCCCCCCGGGGAATTAGAACTATTTGATGATAATGTTACTTATATTAGGCCCTGTTTGGTTGAAGTATTGCGGAAGTGAGATTAAATTATTTCATAATATTGGAGAATGTGTTCTTGTTTGGTTAGTCAATTAATGTGGAGTTTAAAAATTCACTCAACTAACTTTAATACCTCACTCATGGGATAAATCTATGAGTAAAAAATAAAATTACCCATACATCACGTCACAATTCCCTCAAATACCCAAACTGTTAGAGGATACTTAAGATATATATCCCCGTATTTAATCTCACGTGCATAATATCAAACTAAATAATAAATTATTTATTTGTACATTCTCAATCAAACTTATTCGGTATATAACACAAATTACACTAATAATTTTATCCACAATAGCCCACCTAGTAAAAATCAAAAGATGCTACTAATTTCATGACTTCAATCTTTAAATTAAACATGACGTAAAAATATTCAGGTAATCGAACTCAATTGATTGAAAAAAAATATTTAGTTTGATTTGATTTAATTAAATATGACAAATTATAGAGGGTCACAAGTGATTTCTATCATAGATTTTGCTTAGAGGTTAGTAATTTCTACCATATATTAAGTGAGTTGATGTTTCACACATGCATGACCCAACACAATTAACCAGTCCATTATCAGTTTCTTGTCTCTATTCCATTTCAAGTCCAAGCATGTGGGTACTATGAGGATCAGCCCCTTCTCAGAAACTAATTTCATTTTTTTGACTTTGAATTAAACAATTTTAAATAGCTGATAGCCTGTTTTCTTTTACTCAAAGATTCAAACAATGTCAACTACCGCATACCTGACCAAAGAGAAAAGTCGACGAAATGCCTAGAGAATGCAGTGACATTAATTAGAGAATGCAGTGACATTAATTAGGAATCTCACACCAAACAACAGCGATATAACGAATAACAAAATCGTAGTATGCCGCTAGTTTTAAATTGTGATGGTAGAGGTAGATTTTTATAAAATACAATATTAAAATGCATTTTTTTCAAAATATAAACATCACATAAAATATAATATTATTTTCAAATTATTCATGTACAACCCCTTTTAAAAAAACATTATAACCAATTTTCTTATATATTATTGTCATGGTAAAGCTTCAGTTTCTCTAGAGTTTAGGTCATGGCATTTGATTTTGTGTCATACAAAAAGTATTTGAGAAAAATAAATATGAATATTTTAATTACCCAAAAAAAAATGAAAATTTTAGGAAGTACACTTTTGAGCACCAAATTCACTATTTTAAAACAGTACCATATTTCGGAATGAAAGTGTGTTGTGTTTCAAAACATGTGTTTCAAGTCATAAACCACTAGGGATGAATATATATATATTTATTTATTTATTTATTTATCAGAGCAAATCATTCAACCACATGAACAGATGGTCACTAGTTGGAGTCAAGCCTCAAGGGGGGACCTCTTCCTCCTATAGTAATAATTGTTGGGGGCCATACCCATTGAGCTTTGTTTGCCATGGAGATAATGGTGAAAGGTTGAATCATTCTAAGGCTCTCTTTATTTTTTGATCCTTTTCTGATCCTGTGGGTTCTGCCTTCTAGGAAAGCTTAAGGTGGGTCCCTCCCACAAAAGGTGGTGGAGAATGGATATACACAATATTTTTCTTTTTCTTGTTAATGGAAACCTCTCTAAGGCAGGGCTCATAGGACCAGCTCATGGGATCCACCATTGGGGAAAACCTATGAAAACTTATAATCACTCTTAAATCGCAGCAGATATAGGCTTCTCTTTTATTGAATATAAGTCTCCTCTCCTAGTCTTCTCTTTCTGTGACAAAGAGGCATTCCAGTGAGTCAAAACTCAACTTCCTGTGAACATTGAACACAAAACCTCCAAAGTTACGATTGATCCCAATCCCAAAACTAATGATATGTGATGTATATAGTGATATGATATATCACTACCATTCTTTTTAGGACATGATGATGATGATCAAAGCCTGCTTTTCCTAGTAAAGAAATCCAACATGTCACCCCTTTTATATTTCATCTGCAAAATCTTTCCACCTCTAAAAGATATCATATCATAAAGCAAAAGAGGGAGTGGAGATATGTTTTCACAAATGGATGGAACTTTGTGGGGGAGCTTGTTTTCTAAAGGGAACTGAAATGGTGGTTGGTGACAGTGACCTGTTGACAAACTTGAACTGATTGAAGACATTGGTGGCATGTTAACTAATGGATTTCTAAGAATCGCCCTTCATGATGATCAAAGTAGGAAACAATTCAAGCAGAAAAAACAAAAGCATGCAATCACATCATAAAGCTTTTCAATCTAATAAGACATTACCATAAATCCATAGAGAAATGGGTTAGGGATACCATCATCCAGGCCAAAATTGTAGATTTTTTTATACAAAAAGTAGCTGTATTGACTGACAGGTACAGATAACGAACAAGCACATCTTTGCAGAAAGAAAGCAACCCACGGCTACAATCTGAAAGGCTCTTTCATCTAGTACTTTAAAACCTAATCCCGCAACAATGATTATAAATATATATATATATATATATATATATATATATATCCTCACTTATTCCAATT
>JAOTRH010230189.1:0-10203 GCA_034768845.1 Heliamphora exappendiculata
CAAGAGAGCAAGGACAATGAATTTTTGTATCACATATGGACAGGCTGACTTCTTAGAGGCATTTGTGCTTCTTAGCTTAGGCCTATCATTATTCCCAAAAGCCAAATATAAAGCCTATACACATCATGATTTGAAATTGTAGTATCTGGACAAATAGTAGTATCTGGACACGTAACAATAACGATCGCAGTGTAATGGCACTGGGAAGTATCGGCAATACATTTTGGGAATCACGATCATGCATTTTTTAAAATCATTAGTGACCCCTTAAAATCAAGTGTTTAAACTTCCAATAAGATATGACTATTTTTCGACTACAGACTTCTCGGACAAATTGCAACATCATCTTTGAGTTCTATGTTTCACAGATTTCTTTTACAGTGCTAAAAGAGCAGACGGAAGAAGAGGGAGGGAGGGAGGGAGGGAGGAGAAAAAAAAAAGAGCTAGTTAACTCATTAGATAGAGTCATGCCTTGATAGAGGATCGTATAACCAGAACGGGATGACTGCAGTCCTTCTGTTGTTCTCTTATAAAGCAATGTAGGAAATACAAAATACCAATAGTATAGCTCTTAGAGGGCTTTACTAAAGAACAGGGCCAAATATGAATTTATTTGCTACACTTATCCTGGAGATTCCTTCGATCTTGTATCTTTGCCAGTTCAGCTTAAATAGGCGACAAATAAATAGAAATGACTTCAAAATCGTAACCTATCCAAGTATAGGATTGACAGAAGCTGTGGGGGAACTTATTAGAGAACTAAATAAGATGCTATAAATCAGCAAAATGTTGGACTCATAATGGGTTTACAAGGTCAATTATGTAATGAACAACGATTAAAGGAGGAATTTAATAGTTGATACATCCAGTAAAATAATGAGAAGGCACCGGATAGTTGAAAAAATAATTGTATTCATTGCCAGCCAAGTTGAGTCACCAAACAACCACAGCGTCACAACATGTACCAAACATCAATGATTTGGTTTAAGGTCATCCAGAAAGGGTTACTAGGTTTGAAAAGCAGAAACAAAACAAACAAAAAACTCAATTTTAACCGGGAAAAGTGATATATAGCATTAAGAATCTTGTGTAGCATAAACAATTAGAAAGGTAAATGTAAGCAAATACACCATATTGAAGGTATGGTGGTTTGATATTCTTTTTTTCTTTTCAACAAATCTTTCTAGAGTGCATTCACTTATTAGGTTACAGAGTTAGCTAGTCCCAATATGTTTATTGTAGAGTATTTCAGTATCCTTTTGTTAAAATTGTAGCATGCAGCCTTTTGTTGTTAAAGTTGTACAATGCATGGCCATTACAAAACAAGTGCTTCTCAACTTCATGCAGGACGTATATATAAAATCTAAGGGGCTGTTTGATAACTATTATAAATGGTGGATTGGCTTAAGAATCGTATGGGTCGGCTAATATTATGTTTGCTAGTAAATAATTGAAACGGAACGGACTACTAGAGCGTTGCTCAGCCAATCCCACAAATTGGATGGACTGTCAATACCTAACAACAGGTGTTACTAGTAATCCAATCCAGGTGGCTCGGGAATGGAAAGACACTTTTACCTTTCCTCTTACTAAATAATTCCCACACTATGCTGGTGTTTATATCTTGCAATGTCCACCTTTGCCTCTCAAACAACAAAAACCCTCTCGGAGCGGCGCAGCAGCTCACCGGTGAATCAAGAATCTGCCTACACCTCTTACCATTCCAACCTTGACAGGCTCCAAATACAAGAATCAACGATAGTATTTTTCACTCAAAGTCACATAATCGAGGTTACGCAACAGTATTTTGCAGATAAATGGTTTTATATAATCAGTGGTAGTGTTTTATACAGTTTCACCATTCTGGCAGAGAAATTCTACTATTGAAGAACTAAGCGGTAATTTTGAAAATTTATAAATTTAATCTTGTCCTGCATGTGCAAAACAAACATTTTTTACTTTATATCATTATCTATCCAATGCAAATCAAACACATTAATACTAATCCCACCTCATTATTGAACCCACCTCATTCATAATCATTATACTAGTCCTATCTCATTATTAATTCCACCTAACCTACACCGGTTATCAAACGAGCCCTAAGTGGAGAAATAGAACTGAAGTTTACTTATCTAAGTTTATGGAAGCTAGATAAGTGGCTAGATGAAGGCTGCGATAGTTTTTTATAACACAGTTTTCACTGTTCTTTCCTTATCTTTATGTTATTCTGTCCCACTCAATCTAGAAAATTATATTCAGGAAACTTCAAGGAATATGCATAAAGACACTTTAAACAGAGCTCGTTCAGCTTAAACATCTTAGCCGCTGGTTTCTCTAACAGTTTTCTCTTGCAGATGTAATATCTTGACAAGACAGCAAACTTCTGCAAACCCAAGTGCTTTTGCCTAACTTTATGAAACCCAAATCACAAATGCATTAGTGGGTGTGATCAGAAAGTATTTGGGACTGTGCTCAGGACCCTGAAGACTATATTTCTAGGTTCAAGGAATGATGTACACCCAACTTAACTATGGAGCCACAGACATCATAACACGGGAGAATCGACAAGGACACTAAGCTGATCACTGAACTTTCTAAGGCCTTGACATGTATGTAAATGAGGCTATTTGTGCCATAGTTGGCAGCTTTCAATGGATCCACATGGAAGCTGAAGTCAGTTCCAGAAAGAATAGGGGTAGCCGATGAATATGCAAGGGATGAAATCCCATGATTTAAGCTAACTTGTTGCACATGATCAGGAGGGGTGCATAAACCAGGGACAAGTTGCAACCCCTTTTTTTCTAAAATTCTGTATAAGAAAGAGTGAGGAACAAGGAAGAGAGACACATGGTGTAGACAGAAGCATGGATAGTTGAGCAAAACGTGGGACCATGCCCACAGCGACCATGCATTGCAGCAGCTATAAATAGCCAATGAATAGACTGAAAAAGCCCCTTCAAGTAACATTGCCAATCCAATTCAATCATTCACGCTCCGGTCGCTAATAATTATTTCCTGCAACTTTGTTAACCAAGTTGTTATGCATTATGTGTTAGTAGTGAAGGGCTCTTTATGTAGTTCAACCACTATGTTTATATTAATTCTATTGCTTAGAGAGTTTTCCGTAATTTGCGGCAGATCTCTCATTTAGCCATTTCTCATTTTTCTCTCCATTCTTGCTCTTCCATTCTTTTCTTTTGCTCTTGTGGATTTACTGTAATTTTGCATTACATTACATTTTACATTCAGTTGTTTCCTTTCCAACACGTTCATTCAGCTTATTTCCTAGTTTAGTTGCATTTCCCAGATGTATCCACTTCCACTTTATCATGGTATCCACTTCCACTTTATCATGGCGTAATAACTTTTGGCTTAAAGTCAAAATAAGCTTTAAGTCTCATTTTTCAACCTCAACTTTTCACCTTATTGTGGGTGTTAATATCACTGAAATTAATAACTTATATATTGAACCTTATAGAAGAAGTTGCAAATATTTAGTAAATATATTAACTTATAGTTGAAATAAAAGAAATAGTAATCATAATTTATAGCATAAGTTGTGAGTGTTTAAAAATGATTATAACTTATTACTAAAAACTAGTAGCAAAAAACTAAAAAATGGTCGAAAAAACTAAGCCAAACACCCGATTGGCATTTTTCCTTTTCGCCTTTTTACCTTTTTGCTTATTAACCTAAAATCATTTTCTATATTTTTAGAGCTATTATAGCTTTTATTATGGACATCCGTTTTCTATAAAAACTATATTTTTAATACCTACTTGTCAATCGATCAAACGGGATCCATATTAGATATAAAATTAAGTAAAAGTAAATAAAAAAAATTATAACAACTTCTTTTTAGCTTACAGCTTTTTTATTTGAAGCCTTTTTGGCTTTCATTTGGTTTTAAGTCACCCCTAAGATTCACTAAATAAATTTTTTACTTATTTAACTTAAAACAACTTTAAGCAAAAAGCATGTCTTAAAGATAAGTTGCCAGCCGAGTTGCCAAACGAGGCCTTAAACTCAGTACAATTTTATCCGTTTTCTTCTAGGGAACCAATCAGGGAGTAACTAAAACGAACAGCGAAACTGACCGGATTTGAGATTATTGGCAGTGAATTGAAGAGCCTCTCGCTTCACGGCTTCGGCATTATAGTTCGATTTCAGAGATTGGATCTGTGTGATTCCATTCTTCGCATCCTAAACAAGAGTAAATTAGGTTTTTCAATGCATAAAATGTTCAATTGAATCTTAAATCTACTGAAATCATTAGATGGAACATAAATATATGTAGATAATACAAATATGGATGGATGTATCGGTCTTATGCACATACGTCGTATATCTGATCGAAACATGAAAGCAGCGACTCCATTTCTTCATCGCTTGTTGCCGCCATTTCTTCTTTTCAAACTCACACTCTTATTGTATGTCCTGGGCACTGTTTGAGATAGTTTTATGGACCTAGGCACTAGTTTTTTTTTTTTACTTTTTTTGTGCTTCTTTTTGTCTTTATAATTTTTTTATTTTTTAGGTTAAACTTTTTACTGTTTGCTTCGTAATAATAAACAAATCTTACAATGTATAATCATCTTGACTAAAATTGAAAAAATTAACTAAAAACCAAAAAAATTAAAAAAACTTTGAAGTGACTTTTTTGTCTTATGTGAAATTATTTTTATTTTTTGATCATTTTTTTCTAATTTTTCTTAATGAGATAAATTTAAAAAATATTATTATTTGAATTAATATAAAAAAATTTCTCTAAATACGAAAAAAAAATCACATAAAAAAACTTATCCCGCCTTAGACTTAAGGTTGGTAGTAAGGAGCTAAGACTTAGAGATTTTATTCTCTTTAATATCTCGGGTTCAAAAGTTCTTAAACACTATAATATATTTGTTAGTCTATACAAGCATTTGTCTCTAATTTAAGTAGGTTGTATTAAGATTATATACTAAAAATTATGATATTAGTATTAGTATTTAATTTTATTTATTAATAAAATTAATTTTTGTATTTTATGAAAATTTTAATGAGCAATGCATATATTTTATTATTTATTTAATGTTGTGCATGAGTGTATGTTATTTTTTATAGTATTTAATCTGATGTGTAGAATTCGACTTATACACGAAAAATTAGATTAGTAGTCCATGTAGAATATAAGTATTTGATTCATAGTTTAGATAGAATTAAACACATCATTGATACGACTATAGCACAATATTTTAGTAGTTCTATCTTAATTACGGAGAATGGTAATTATTTTAACAATTGTTCGTACTCATTGTGCTAGTACATTTTGTGTGTATTAAATAGATCCAAGTTTAAGTAATTAATTTTATATTAATTTTATAAATTAATTTACACCACATTGTTATTATGAGTGCATATACTCTTAATTCTAAAATAATTATTATTTATGTATATTTAATATTCATTATTTTAATTCATTAGTGGGTGCGATATTAATTATAAGTTTCTTGTGAGTTGAATAGCAATATTAATTATATAATAGATATTAATTATTGACGAAATTCACGTCCCAAATAATCGGGATTGATGATACCCCTTAAAGAAATTTATAAATTTTGACCAAACAAAACTCTATAAATGAATTTTATAATTCGGCAGTCAAATAAGATAACCAGAAATGTTTAAGAAATTTTGAAAAATGCAATTAAATATAATTGTAAGTAATTTAATTTAATCGGTGAGTATCTGTAATCTTAACGTGAGGAGAATAAATAAGCATTTAATAATAGGGGCTCGAATGCTACGGTTTGAGAATAAAGATGAGAGTGCAATTATAATTCTTCAGTGCATTGAATTATAATTTATGTTTTTATGAAATTACTTCTGGGTTAAGATAGAATTCATAATTACATTGAAAACTTATGTCTTATTTACTCAATAAGTCTATACTGTAATCTATTTATATGTTGTTATATAACCTAACTGCCAGATATTTTATATAACGTTCTAGGGTTTGTATGTCTTGTGAATCCAAAGAACAGACGACTAGATAGGCTTTGAATAACACGATAGATCAAAACCCACACTTTGTTCATATTTTGTATTCAAAAATACAGTAGAAGGCTTGTGTCGAAAATTTGACTAGAGGTCAAAAATCGCAACAGATCGTTGATTGAAAATTATTGCAAGAACTAAAACCGTCCAACCTGATTTCGAAAGGTATAATCTTAAAACTAATTTTGGGAATGTTACCGAATTTTATTTTGATTCTTAAATATCAAAAATTTTAATCTGGAGCCAGTATCGACGTTTGTCTATTCAGTTATTTTTTTGACTAAAATCATAAGTATAATCTTAAAATCTTTACAGTTTATCCCAACAATTTGTATCAGGCCGCCTTTGATTATATATAATTTTATCATGGATTCGAGTAGATTTAGATTGTGCTAAATTGGTTTCGCAGACGATTTAATGTCATCTTTTAATGGTTATTATTTTGCATGTTTGATTGTATAGTTTAATGATTATTAAATTAATTTTTTTAACTAAGAGGATTAATCATGATAGATTGATTGCAAATTATTCGGAAGCATAAGTTCAATGTAAAAATAATTATTTTTTGATTTATAATTCTTGTATTATTTTGATTTTATGTAATCGAAAATCGAAGCTACGAAGAACAATTGAAAAAAATGGAAGAAGAAGAAGAAATAAGTTGCGCCAAAACCATGAACATATCAGCAACATGTAGCAGATTTGATTCAAGAAACCATGCTAATTCCAAACGGCAGCTTCAATGCTTGATTCATGAGGGGATTATGTTTTGTGATTGGACATGAATGCATGATTGCTATTAGGATGAATCATGGTTACCTTGAAAACCATCATGTGAAGCCACATTACACCGTGCTTTTGAATTCCATGATAATGTCTCTATGACCAAATGCGTAATTCATGAATCAAGTTTTGTCGATTAGTGCCACATGAATTCTATGATTATAAGGATTGTCAAGCCACGGTCCAATCACCTAAGAACGCTGAATCAAGCCATCGAAAATTTCACAAAGTAGCGGCAATGACCAAGCGGTGAACAGGTGCACCGCGCAAGGCGCGCGGCAAGCAGTGCGCATGTGACGTGCGTGGCTAGGCGGGGGAGGCAACATTGTTTTAGTGGAACTGTGATTTGCAATAACTGAGTTATGCAAAATTTTTAATTGATTGTAAAATTCTAATAGAATTAAAAGACTAAAATCTTAATTTTAACAAGATTATAGAATTAAAAGACTAAAATCTTAATTTTAACAAGATTGTAGGTTTTCTGAAAGAATACAAATTTTTTGGATAAAGAGTTATAAATCGACCATTAAAGTCAGAATTTAATGCATTTATTTATTTAAATACGTGGATGTGTTTATTTTGGTTTATTTATTTTGTTCTATTTTAATTAATTCTGTTAATTTAAAATTAATTTTTTTTTGTAACGAAAAAATAAAATAAATTTTTTTAATTAAAATTAATTTTTTAAAAAGAAAATCTTAGAAATTTATTTTGTTAGATAAAAACACATTTAAGTTGATTTTTTTTAAATCGGATATCTTGAAAAAACATGACAGTTAATTTTGAATTTTTTTAATTAATTAAAAGGAATTTAATTTTAATAAAATATTTTTTTTGAAATATGTATAATGAAAAATTAAATTAAATTCTTGGTTTTTATTTAAAAGTAATTTTTTAAATAAATAGAATTTAAGAATTTTATTTGTTACACATAAAAACACGTAAAGATGGTTTAAAAATCAAAAGCTTTTGTAACGTATGATTTTTGAAATTATAAATTTATTTTAATTAAACATATTTTATAATCCTAAAAAATATTTTAAAAACTAAATAGGTGAATAAATTTATTCACAGATAAATCATGCGGTCTCCATCACTAATTCGTATGTGATGTAATTAATTTTGTGTGTTGGCATTAGAACATTCCTCTCCATTAGATGGAATTAATTACGGGTTCACTGGTACAGACCTTCTTCAGAGATAATTCTGGATAAATGTTAGTGTGAATTACTTCTCAATCTGAAGAGTTTATTACAAAGCGATTGATTCAGAATTAAATGATGATTTATATTTAGTTATAAAAAGTAATATTCTCTCCATCTGAGTCGCTGCTATTATTTACAGGATCAAAACTACATCAGCTATTTAATTTTAGTTGGTAAGGCCTATTACTTAAATAGTAAAATTAATAGGAATTAACCTGCCTAAACAAATGATAAATAATTGACATATTTTTTATTGAGACATGCTATTCGTGGTGTACCAAGCTGTTAGCAAATTTTTTTTTTAAATGGTAGAGAGAACCGATTTTAAAATAAAATTTAAAATTTTGCACATCATAATTAATTATTTTTAATTACGTAATTTTTAAGATTAAAATGGCTTTCAATTCACTCGCGACTATACTAAAAACAAACTTATAGGTCCTAATTATGTTGATTGGAAAAGAAATATGGATATTATTTTAACTGCCAAGGGTGTACTTAGGAAATTAGGTTTGTTTGTTTATGAAAAAGCTTTTTCCTTTGAACCAAAAGGCAAAAATAAGAAAAAGATTCAGAAATAAGGTGGCACAATTTCTAAGGTAATTAGTAAGCCACGAACTGGCATGAAAAAGGCAAAAAAAAAATATTTTCACAACAACCAGGCATGGCACGAAAAAAAGTAATATCCAGTTTACCTTGAAAAATAGAACAACAAAAGTAATTTCTGTTCACTAGTTGTAGAATATATGCTTAGCAGTGTTATCTAATGGTAACTAGTATGTAGATACAAGAGCCATTAATTATATCTGTAATTCTTTACAAAAATTTTAAAAAATCAAACAATTTAGTGATTGGGAGATTTACCTGCACATGGACAATAATACAAGGGTGACAACAGTTGCAGTAGGAGATGTCACTCTCAGTTTTAGTAGAGATTGAATTTAAATATTGAGAGATTGTCTTTATGTACTTTCTATTAGAATGAATTTAATTTCTGTTTATAGATTGGTTAAAGACGAATATTTTGTTTATTTTAATAACTCTGTAGTTATTAAGGATAATAAATGATTTATCTGTTCTAGTATATTTGTGGATGATCTTTATGTTATTATTTTAATCTATCCTATACTTTAACTGAATGAATTGAATAATACATCTAATTCACCATTCAAGATAAATGAACTTTCTTTAATAAACCAAACGTATCTTTGACACTTATACTTAAGTCATATTAATCTGAAAATGATAAATAAACTAGTTGAAGATAGACCTTTGAGTTCATCAGAAGTAAAAACACTTCAAGTCTGTAAATCTTTCTTAGATGGTAAGATCACTAGAAGGCCGTTCTCAGCTAAAGGCTATAGAGCTAAAGAACTGTTGGAACTGATTCACTCATGTGGACTATGACCATTTAGGCTAGAGAATGTTTTGAATATTTTGTCACTTTTATTGACGATTACTCAATATATTGATACATTTATTTGATGCATCGTAAGTTTGAATATTTTAAAAAATTTAAAGTATTTAAGGCGAAATCGAAAAAGCGTTTGGAAAAATATATCAAAACACTTCGGTCTGACTGTGGTGGCGAGTACATCTTTAAAGAGTTTAGGAATTATTTGTCAGATGAAAAAATTATTCCTAGTTGATTGCACCGGATACTCAATAACTGTTAGATCTAGGCAACCCAATAGGGGTGAATTAGGTCTTTTAACGAGATAAAAAATTTAAAAAATATTTTTAGAAATCTTTTAATATTGTTATAAAGAAAGATATGCAATTATATGATCAAAACAAATATTAAAAGATGAGGGATAGAGAAATAGAACCAGACACTAGCGATTTATAGTGGTTTGGCTTTATCCTAACATACGTCTACTCCTTAAGATCTCTCTTGAGTATTTTCACTATTTAGAATACTTTCGGGCGTATTCAATGCCTTTACAAGCTTCAAGATTTCACTTGAACTATCTGAATGTTTACGGGCACATTCACAAGCCTGTTACAGCTTCAAAAAGATCCAATAAAAATAAGCCCCTGTTTTCTTCTAATCTCTTTTGAACTCTTCTTTGATAAATTTCACTCACTCACTCAAAGGTTAACATGGTGACTCACCATTGATTACAATAAATGAGATGTAATGAATAAAGAACACTCACTCTCTTTACAAGATTGA
>JAOTRH010230200.1:0-10202 GCA_034768845.1 Heliamphora exappendiculata
AAAGTATTATATATATTAAAGCACAATATTTGATTTGTTAATTAAATTTTAATTTTGAATTCATTATTCCAAAATTTTTATTGTTGTTTGAATTTTAATTTGTATAGATCTAGTTTTTTATGGTGGGGGGTTGTAAACAAGCATGGATCTTGAACAGTTTTCTTAAAAATAAAATACTTGAATATCAAAGTTTCTGTATACTGCCAAGCATCATAAAAATTCAAATTCATAGATAGTGGATTTTCAAGAAATATGGATATTGAATCAAACAGGTTTTTAGCTTTCAATAAATATGAATCTTAAAGAACTCATCAAAATTGAAAAAAGAATGAACATGTTGAAGTCGAAAGTTAACGACGAAGAGTAAATTTAGCCAATTGTTGTGAAATTGAAGAGATTTGAAGCAAATCTCACAACGCCCAAGTATTTTGCTTGTCGAACTACTATGAATAATTTTAGGTTGAAAATAATAGAAAACGTGGGATTTGTTGATGAAAAAGAAAAATTAGAAAATTTACGTCCTAAAATCCTGTTAAACAAGCCATAACGGCCGTAACCGTGTCGTAACGGCTGTAACGGTGCCATTTCAGTCCGTTTCGGCTATTATACCACCATTACGGCCATTACGGAAGGTGTAACGGCTGTTACACTTATAAATTTTTTTTATACCGAAAAATCGGCCGTAATAGGTAACGGAGGCCACCAAAACCGTTACGTAACGGTAACGGCCGCTTTTTAAAACTATGGTTCCTTATAAACTCTTGTTCAATAAAGGCCCAGATTATACTATTTCAAGCCTTTTGGCTGCTGTTGTTTCCCTTGGCTTTGACTCTATTCTTCTCATAAATTGCTACCTCGTTCCAAACCTTGTATTTTCTTGGGGTATTGTCCTCATTCTAATGTGTAGATCCTATTGCTAATCACATTTACATTTCTAGAAATGTTAATGTTGAATAGCTTGATATACATTGTTGGACCAATTTCCTTACAGCTTAAGCTTTTGGGAAAAATTGGCGATTTAACATGGCATCAGAACTTTGGTTACACGAGGTCTTGGGTTCAAGTCTCGTCTATTTTCATGTTATGTATTAACTTATTGTGCACCATGTCTGTCTTTGTTGGTACACCTGTTTAGTTCAATTTATTTGTCTCTCAATGTGCCAGACAAGGTCGCACGTGAGGAAGAGTGTTGAATAACTTGATATACGTAGTTGGGCCCATTTCCTAACAATTTAAGCTTTTGGAACAATTGATGACTTAACAGTTATGTTTGTTGAAAATGAATTTCCCTATTCTCATCTTAATCAATCTTCTTCTCCACCATCCTCTTCTTTATTCTGTTCCTAAGTTGTTTCTCCTTCACACCCTTCTCCTTCTGCTACATCTGGGTCATTTTCTGAGCCTGTTTCCCCTCCTGTTACTACACCTATATCTTTTTTAGAGCTTGTTTCAGCCTCTCGATCCATTTCCCCATCCATCTTCTTCTCCTCCTAAGACAACTCATCCTGTGTTTACGAGGTCCAAAGCTAATATTTTTAAACCTGAGCTTCATGTATGTCTTTATTCTTCTTCTTCATTTGTTACCCCCCCTTCTGAACCAAAGAACTTCTCGGAAGCAGTTAATTATTCTTAGTGGAGGGCTGCTACGTCTGAGGAGTTTAATGCCTTGCTCAAGGTACCTGGAGTCTTGTTGCCTTACCTCCTGGTGTTGTTCCTGTAGGCTGCAAATGGATATTATAAAACCAAGAAGCAATTCAGATGGCTCAGTGGCAAGGTATAAAGCCAGATTAGTGGCTCAGGGAAATTAACAAATTGCAGGACTTGATTATAATGGGAATTTTAGGTCAGTTGTTAAACTACCTACAATTTGAGTTGTGCTGTCTCCGGCTTTGCATCATGGATGGTCAGTTCGACAATTTGATGTGTCTAATGCTTTCCTTCATGGTCATATTGAAGGTGTCTATATTAGACAACCTCAAGGATTTATTAATCCTGAACTTCCCAATCATGTGCATAAGTTCAATTAGGCTTTATATGGTCTGCGTCAAGCTCCAAGAGCTTGGCATGCTTTGCCGTATGCTTTTTTGATGAACAGGGTTTTTTAACAGTCTAGCAGATACTTCTTTGTTCACGCTGAAGAATGAATTTGATATTCTCTATGTCCTGGTTTGTGTTGATGACATATTAATTACTAGAAATAATTCTACACATCTCTATTAGCTGATTCAAATCACGAGTGCATCATTTGCTATGAAGGATTTGGGTCCTCTTAACTATTTCTTGGGTATTGAGGTTATTTCCTCTTCCTCTGGTTTTGTTCTGTCTCGGTCCAAATATGCATCTGAGCTGCTTGACAAAGCCAGAATGAGCTGCTTGACAAAAGTTGATTTCAAGCGCATTTTGAGATACATCAAAGGAACACTGCTTCAAGGACTGCAGTTTCAGAAAGGTTCTCTGGCTCTTTCTGCATATTCTGATGCAGATTGGTCGGTGACAGTTCTGATAGAAGGTCTACAGGTGGGTTTTCCATTTTTTGGGACCTAATCTTGTTTCTTGGTCTGCAAAAAAACAGCACATAGTGGCCAGGTCTTCCACTTGAGGCTGAGTACAAGTCTCTCGCAAATGCTGCAGCAGATGTCCTTTGGTTATAACAACTCTTTGCTGATTTGTTCATTCCTCATAGTTCTATTCCTTTGTTACGGTGTGGCAATATATCAGCTTTGGCATTGGCTTCTAATCATGTGTTCCATACTCGGACTAAGCATGTGGAAGTTGATTATCATTTTGTTTGGGAAAAAGTGGTTCGTTGCCAACTTCAACTCGGGCATATCAGTTCTGCTGATCAGATTGCTAATATCATGACTAATCGTCTTTCTATTACTCGATTTCAGCTGCTGAAGTCCAAACTCATGGACGTTACTCTTCCATCAGTGTGCAGGAGAATGTAAAGAGTATTGAGTTGGTTAAGCAGTTAGGAAGTTAGTTATGAGCCTAGCTGGTATTACTTCGTTAGGATATATAGAGTCGGTTAGGTGTGTTAGCATAAATACTGGAAGTAGCATCAGATATGAAGGTGAGAACATGAAATTAGTTTTGTGCATTTCAATATTATTCACAGATTACAATTGACTTAACTGATTGTGTGTGCTGGAAGTCTTGTTTGATTCTTTAGATCTGTTCAATAGGTTTTGAGTGTTTATGTAGATTAGGGTTTGGGCATCCGCGATGTGTCCGCTAATAAAAAATAATATATATATGTATATATATACATATACACACACTCTCACATTGAACCCGTGCTATGCACGGTTTTAAGATATCGAAAATGACAATTTTTTTTTTGGTAATTAATTGTACCATAAAAGAAAGAAAATATACATGATTACAAGGAGCATACCCCAGGCCTTACAAAATCACAACTCAATCCCAAAAATTACTTATGTCCGTTAGGATCATTTTGTAATTATCGTGATGGCACTTGCATAAATACTGATGTGGTGTAGAGGTTATAATTAACTCTCATTATTTTCTCATAATAATATAATTCTTTGTCCTTCTCTCTTCTTTTTTCTCTTCTTCTTTAACTCTAAATCGCTGCTTTACAACTCAACTTGGTATAAGAGCCTTTCGATCTAACTCTAGAACATGCTAGGAACATCTAAAACTTGATTCGGGGTAAAACAAATGATTGACGTTAGCCTTTGTACGGACGACGTCAGCATGACATCATCATCCGTATGGACTAACGTCGCTGTCGCCTACTCTGATCGTCTCGTTAGCACCTTTTAAGATTTATGGTGATTTTTGTGAAATTTTTGAAGTCATCGGACGGGTCTTTCGGTTTATGGAACGATTTTCGAAAATTTCGAACCTTAGATCGCGATTCTTTGATTGAAGCTTCGATCTATTTTTCGGTTTTTCAAATCTCTTCAAAGGGTACCGAAATCATCTCTATAAGGCTCCTTGGATATTGATTGGTTGATTCAAACTCCGATTCGAGCTTCAACTGGGTCGGCGGCAAAACCCTAGGCGTCGACTTGCCATTTTTGGTTGATGACTTACCTTGTTCTTGCCTCAGATCCCTTTTTTGGTGCTCATCGACTTGATTTGGGCCTTATTTCTTATGATTCGAAGTGAATTGCAGGTTTCAATCGCGTTTATGCTCGGTTTCGTTGACTTCTAGGGTTTCAACCCCCCTTTTGCTGTGGTTGCTAACTTCCTTTTTCCTTTTCTGGTTTGTTTGGGTTATTCTTGTTCCAAGATCCCTTTTTGGTGCCTACCTATGATGCGGAACATGGAGGGGATGAGAATGGTGGATAAGTAATGCACAAAACCCTAACACATGGCTTTCGCCTAAAAACATTACTTTTTATTAATTCAACTCTTATCAATACATAAAATGAGCTTCTTATTTATAAGCTTAAAACCCTAATCTAATAAGGAAATTAAAATCCTAAACAATTAAAATAACATCTCAATAATACCTAACGAAGAGGAAATAAAAATAAAATCTTATTTAAAAGAGAACTAGAAACTTAAACTAAGGAAATAAAAATAAAATCCTAATTAATAAAATAAACTTAGATATTAAATAATAAAATTACAGATGGTCCTTTGTATTCCGCTTCATTATCTTCCATTGAAAAAAAGAAGTTGATCTCGAGTTCGCCTTGAAATACTAAACGCGCCCATGTCAAATAATCAAATATTTTGAATGAGCGACCAAAGTTTCATCCCATTCCATCAATGCTTGGCCTTGAGATGATTGACAAGGTCTACAAAACTTGATTTAATAACCCAGTCAAAGGCTTCAACGCCAATAATATCTGTGTTCTGTTTTGATGAAATCTTTCGTTGGTGGACAATCAACAGAATGGTACAAGTGGAGTGCATCCTTATGTTCAAAAGAATCTTCATTGGATGAACCATTGTTCAGCATAGAGATTGATAGCTCTTCAATGGCCGGAGGAAAAATAGACGCACCAAACTTGTTTGGAGTAGAATCAAACTTGTCTTGATCCAGAATAGGGTAAGGTTGCTGAGCAGGCATCGAAGTAGGAAACTATTGAGTTGACTCCCCATCTTTTATAATTGCACGCTTTAACAAGGTAATTTTATTATTATATATAAAGTTAAAGGTGTTATCTTCCTTATTATAAGTGGTACCAAAGTTAGCCATCCATGGAAGACCAACTAACACATGCGTAATAGTAATGGGAAGTACGTCGTATCAAATCTCATCAAAATAGTCACCCATTTGAATAGGAACCAAACACCTTTGGAAGACTAAAATGTGAGTGTTATTATCCCAAGATAATAAAAAAAGAGTAAATGGCTTATTTTTAAAGAAATAGGTAATGGGCTGTGAGTTTATTATGTAGTTTGGTTTTAAAAAAGTTAAATGGGTTTGGTTCATTTGGGAGGGGTTTTAAGAAAGAAAGAGTAATGGGCTTGGTATTGAACTCGGTCAACTCAAAAGGGTTTGGGTTTAGTAATTTAGGCTGTTTTTTTTTTCTTTCTAGTCTGGGCTAGGTCATGAGAAAAGAGGAAAGGATGGGATGGGTTGGGTTTGAAAATTAATATTCAATGGACTTGGGTTTAATATAGGGTACGAGGTCACAAGAAACAGAATTGGGTGGTCGGGATAGGGTCGGGATTGGGTCTTGGGTGTCTTTCTCCTCACGCCCTGCGAGAGAGAGGAGCCCCTAGGGTTTCGACATGAGACACCAACTGTGGCGTTGGCGGCGTGGGGAGGGTGACGCTAGCTATGGTGTTGACGGCACAAGGGGGGACCGCCGTCGATGGTCGCCGTCGGCGATGTGGCAGGGGCGACTGGTGACACAGGTCAAAGGGTGGCAAAGATGGTCGCGACTGGTGGCTCCACAGGTGAGGATTTGCGGCGCGAGTTGTGTCGGTGTTAGAGTTTTTGTGTTAGGGCTTTACACAGGCGGCAATGACTTGTGGTGTCGGTGGTGACTTTGGAGATTGTTGGCACCGATGGTGGTGATGTCGACCGCGGAGGTGGTCAGAGCAAGAGATGGTGATGACGGGGCTGGAGATGGCGATTGGTGGTGATGGCGACGCGAGGCGTCGATGGTTGACGACCAGTGCCAATGTAGGAAGGATAGCAGTATGAGCTTCTTTGGCTGTAGAAAGGAGTCAAAGAAAGAAAAGGGGATGTGGAATCCCGAACCTAAGCTTTGATACCAATTGATGTAGAACATGGAGGGGATGAAAATAGTGGATAGGTTGCGCACAAGGGTCGAAATCCTAATACAAGGCTTTCGCCTAAAAACTCAACTCTTTATTAATTCAACTCTGATTAATATATAAAATGAGCATATTATTTATAAGTTTAAAACCCTAATCTAATAAGGAAATTAAAATCCAAAACAATTAAAATAACATCTCAATAATATAATTTAGAATCCTAATGAAGAGGAAATAAAAATAAAATCTTATTTAAAAGATAACTAGAAACAAATTAAGAAAATAAAAATAAAATTCTAATTAATAAAATAAAATTAGATATTAAATAATAAAATTCCAGATAATCCTTTATATTCCGCATCAACTTGCTATCGGTTTCTTCTTCTTTGGTTTATTGCTTCGATCTATACCACATCTGGTTATTGGTTCTTGTTTGTGTTGTCTTGGAGTACTTTGCTTTGGCTAACGCTAAACCTATCAATCTTTAAATGATTATTTGCCCAGATGTGTTACTTCTAAACGGCCAAATGGTCTTAACTATTTAGTCTGTACGCATGCATTTAAAGTTTTTATCAAATGCAAGCAACGATTAACATACACCATGGATCCTCCTCCAATAAATCGTCATCCCAATTTCTCTATATGGGAGACTATCGATTCTATTGTTATGAGATGGTTGTGGCACAGTTTGGAACCTCATATTACTACAACAGTGGAATCTTGTGATATTTTCAAACAGATTTGGGACTCTCTTGTTTTTTCCTTCACGGGTATATGAGCTATATGGGCAAATCTTCACACTCAAGTAATCTAGGAAGCCTCTATCTGAGTACTATAATCAGCATAAGAGTTTATGGGATCAATTGTTACAGCATCGTCCCTTCACTACTGATATACAGCAACAAAAGCAGCATTGGGAGGACTTCATGATCGCCTCTTTACTATATGGGTTGGATCCTGATATTCGTGGTTTTAAAGATTAAATCCTTTCTAGTGAGACCTTGCCTACAACGGCTAATGTCTATTCTCGCTTATTGTGTTCTTCCTTGGGTCCTTCATCGGCTACATCTGGTCCTTCTCTTGTTTTAGAATTCTCTGCATAAGTTACCAATAGTGGTGGTCATGGTAATTTCTAGGAACATAGTCGTGATGGTCGTGGGGGTCGGGGCTCTTGTGGTGTATGATGTATCTCGTGGTGGTAGTCGTGGTAGCTCCCGTCGTGATAAGAAATATGATTTTTGTAATACTACTAATCATATTAAGCCTTATTGTTGAACCAAGTATGGTACACCAGATTATGTTCATTAGGTCACTGATAGCTCTTCTCCAGTCTCAATATCGTCGTTTTCTAGGCCATCTAGCCAGATGCCTCCTTTTGCTTCTAATGATGCTCTTACTGCGGCTACACTTAGCGAGATCGTTTAGACATTGCGCACCGTCATGCTTTCATCTTCCACTGCCACGTTAGCCAATTTAGGTAACAATAGTTGTCAAATAGCAAATTGAATTGTGAATCGAAATCATAATTTTGTGAATCGTGAATCAAATCGAATCGAGAATCGTAAAATTCAGCATAAACTATAAGTATAATGTTAAATACCTAAATAACATTAATATTGACACAAGTTATACAATAAGAATATGATTATACTAAAATAATCTAATTGGGAAGAATTTAGCTTCATAACAAGAGATATCTACTCAAATCTAGCCATATAAATTTTTTGAAGAAATTATAGTATATTCTCTTTTGAAATTCATAAAATAGACAAAAAAATTCTCAAGATGAGTAAAATAACAAAAGTGAGTGAAAACTCGTTAGATTAAACATAATACACTTTCAAAAATGTCTTGCGTGCTTATTGCATAAAATATTGTGTAATCGTTGAGTCTAGCTGACCTAACCCAAATTAAATTATGATTGTTTAACAAAATAATAATAGAAAATTATTGAAAGTGCTATTATCTTCTTTTAAATTCTTACAAAATATTTTTTTAACATTTTTCATATAAATTGAACCTGTCTTATTCATATTATATTCTCTAATCACCAAATAAGCAACAAATTATGCATGATTATATGTTAAATTTACAATAAATGCACTAAATTGTATTATACTATTTTTAAAATAAAATAAAAGTGGTAAGTAGGAGTTATAGACTTATTGGATATGATAATTTTAAGAATCACACGAATCGTATATAGTGAATTGACTCGTGAATCGAATCATTAATCGTAAAGCGTGCTCGATATATTTGACATCAAGCTGCGAATTCTAGATGGAAATCACAATTCGAGATTTGCGATACACCCGGGTTTAATGCAGATGTACCAAGATTTACGTAAAGCGTAATGGTGGATGGGAATGAAGAGGGAAGTGGCAGACTACGTCAGCAAATGCTTACGATGTCAACAAATTAAGGTAGAACGACGAAAACCGGCTGGTCTTCTACAACCTTTATCAATTCCAGAATGGAAATGGGAGCATATCACAATGGATTTCGTAGTTGGTCTGCCTCGAACGTCTAAGAACCATAATTCTATTTGGGTTATTGTTAATAGACTTACCAAAACTGCACATTTTCTACCTGTTAAGACTACGCGCACGATTGATCATCTAGCTAAGTTGTACGTACGAGAGATAGTGCGTTTACATGGAGTCCCAACGTCTATTGTTTCTGACCGTGATTCTAGATTCGTTTCACGTTTTTGGAATAGTTTTCAGAAAGCAATGGGAACCAATGTACACCTTAGTACAGCTTTTCATCTGCAGACCGGTGGACAGTCAGAATGAACCATTCAGACGCTAGAAGATATGTTGCGAGCCTGTAGTATGGATTTTCAAGGTAGCTAGGATGAATAGTTACCTCTTGTTGAATTTACATACAATAATAGTTTTCAAGCCAGTATAGGGATGGCTCCTTTTGAAGCACTCTACAGGCATAGATGTAAAATTCCTACATGCTGAACAGAGACATAAGAAGAATGTCTTACCGGGCCAGAACTTGTTCAAGAAACAACCGAGAAAGTTCGTTTAGTACGAGAACGCCTGAAGATTGCGCAGGATTGTCAAAAGAGTTACGCCAACGATAATCGACGAGAGTTGCAGTTTCAAGAAGGAGACAGTATTTTTGAAGATATCCCCGACGAAAGGTGTATTTCGATTCAAACGAAAAGGCAAGTTAAATCCTCGTTATATCGGTCCATTTGAAATTCTTGAGAAAGTAGGGCCCGTGGCATAACGATTAACTTTACCGTCGGAGTTAGCGCAGATTCACAATTTTTTTAACGTCTCCATGTTAAGAAGATATATTGCTGATCCTTCCCACATCCTAATTCAACCACCAGTAAGCATCGATCAGAATCTAAGCTATGAAGAACGATCGGTACGCATATTGGATCGTCAAGAAAGGAGACTACGTAATAAAGTTATACCTCTCGTTAGAGTCTGGTGGGGAAATCACTCAGAGGGAGAAGCAACGTGGGAAAAAGAAAATGATATGAAGACTAGGTATCCCGAACTTTTTGAGTAAGGTATGTTTTTTTCAACCCGACTTATGTTAAGTTTGGAGGATCAAACTTCTTAAGGGGGGAGAATGTAAAATTCAGTATTCAAAATTTACGGAAGAAAAATAAAAATAATTAGTCGATACTCTCAAAATACAATTTCTGACAAAACCTTATAAATAAAATTTTAATTGAAACATATTAATAAAATTCGTTCAAATTCAATACACGTAAAAATTAAAAACTTATAAATTCTAACGACATGAAAATTTCCAAATCGACATTAAAAGTTTATATTAAATTTTGCGAAATTTTTCTGAACGTAAAATTTTACATTAAAAATTTTGAAATGATATAAAATACCATTAAAAATTGCCACGTGTCAGTTAAAGGAATGACTCACGCACGACCAAGGTTCTAAATCGCGGTATCGGCCTGCGTAACGGTCGCGGTCGCGTGTAACGGATATCGGGCGTATCGGTCA
>JAOTRH010230211.1:0-10202 GCA_034768845.1 Heliamphora exappendiculata
TATAGTTTAACTTAAAAACTTATTATTATAATTTTAATACATTAGTTTATAATATATAAACTAATAAATTTTAAGTTAATATATTAACTACTACTAATTAAGTAGTAAACTAACATTATATTATAAATTTATAACGTAAATAACTATAAAAGTAATAAAAATACAAATTAAACAAAAAAAAAACTAAAAATAATAAGGCTTGGCCAAAGCCTTCCCATGGCCTACCCAAAAGTTCGGGCCCAAGGCCTGAGCCTGTAGCCCAAGCCTGAGTGTGAGACTCCAACCCGTTTCTTTTTGTGAATGATTTAAATGTTGATGGGGAGTTGGAATTAATGTTCTTATAATGTGTTTGGTTACGTTTAATCGGACGAAAGGTGTCTTGCGATCTCATTGGAGGTTGTTGGACTTGTGTGTATCCACGGTTTTTGAAAGGGGGTGGTTCAATTGATTGGTTTTGGGGTTTGAAAAATGTTTCGAGGTTGTTTTTCAATCAGCAAAAAGGGTTCAGTTGACTGAGGGAGGCAATCAAGTCAACTGACCTGGTCACTGGAGTGCTTTTAAGCTTGGCAGAAGCTTTTCAGCCGACTGATGGGATGTTTTCAGTCAACAGATGCCCCTCAGTAGCTTTTCAGTCAACTGACCTGGGAGGTCTAGTCGACTAACCTGTGTTAATGGAAATTTCTTGATTTTTCAGAAGCTTTTCAGTCGACTGACCAGAGTTATTTTGGCATTTTCTATAAATATCAGCCTTTGGAGATATTTTGGGATATTTTTATTTTCAGATCTTGTTTCTCTCTCTCGAAACCTCTACATTCTCTCTAGATTCTGATGGGATTGGGGATCGATTTTCAACGATCGAATTGTGGATTCTTCGCGTTCATCTGGACATAATCTCATTATGTCGAGGTTCAATTTTCGAGACATCGAGCTTTTGGTTCAATGAGGTAGGATTCTAGACCCTATTGTTGTTAAATTGTGTTTCACGTAATTATATGGGTTTTCACTAGGTAGAAAATACATTAAACGTTATTTTCATATTTAAACCTTATTTTTTGGGTAAAAAGTATATTTTTTTCGCTTTTCTTGATTTATAACTTCGTATGACTTGTGGATAATTGGTTTTCAAAGGCGGTTTTGAAAATGGTGTTTTTGATAAAAATCTCAACACTTGGTGTTTAGAGGTTTGGAGCTAACCCTCGGGTTGAGTTTCAGTTTTGGAACGTTTTGTTGAAAATGGAGATAAATATTTTAATAATATTTTTGTTGATCTCCGTGTTGATGGATGGATCTATATATACATGTTTAATGTATATTTGTAGAAATATTTTTCGTAGTTGTTGAGCTACGAGTTCGTTTTTGATAAATGATTCTCTAGATGTATCAGGATAGTCGATATGTGGCACGAGTTACCCTCGGTGAAAGTTCGAAAACGTGCGCAGAGTAGGTACCTTTGTCCTTCGGGGTAGTTCCCGTAAAGAATGTGTTAGGTGCTTTCGTCCTTCGATTTTAGTCCGTAAAGTCAACAGTTACGTTGTGGTGGCTCCGTATAGAACTTGTCATTACCTAACCGGTCCTATAATGTTTACGGAATGGGTAATTGGTAGGAGTCTATAGCTGTTGCCTCTGTCCCTTTGTGATGGAGTCGGTACATAGGAATCATTGTGTCATTTTCCTCGGTTGTGTGATCCGAGTGAAAAAACGTTTTGGTTATTGCTTTTCTTTAACTGTGAAAACGTTATCTGCATTATTGATATGCATGGTTTTAATGATGAAAACTTGAAATTTTATAATGTGAAACCATTTTGAGGCTCGTGTTGGCTTGATGGAAAACTTGTGATTTTTAAGACGAAAAATATTTTTGGGCTTTGTGGTTGAGTTAGCTCCCACCATATGATTGCATATCCTGCTTTACAATTTTATAGTCTATTTTTATTGGGTTTCAGCTCACGGTGTGGGATTTTTTCATAAAACTTTTTTCAAGTTAACGTGGTCTTGTAGGGTGACTTTGAGGAGCCCAGAGATGGATGTTGACAAGACCCTGTCGTTTGGTCTTTGTTAAGTAGTTTATACCTTTCTGTATGTGTTTCATGTTTGAGTATAACATGTTGTAAACCATATGCTTTTCTTATAGCCGTGGGCCAATGTGTGTATGTTTTAATGCTTTCGAGAGAATTATGGTTTGGCTGTTATTTTTTTGTAGTTTCTTACTATGTTTTTCGTTGTTGGGTTCAACGGTTTACAAACGGGATTTTCAAATGGTTTATGTTTCATTCCAACTTTTGTGCTTCGAGGAAGATTTTGGAACGACCTAAGCATCTTTCAAAACGAAAAAGTTTTCTTATCCCAAAAACATGTATTTTTTTTAAAGGCTTGGCTAGTAGGGCTGCAACTGTAGTCTCTTGGACTACTCTTTTAAATCAAATAAATTCTCGGTAGTACAATTTTATAAAGATTTTAGCCTTGTTTGGGCTTCATGGTTTTCATCTTTTTTGTTCGGGTGGTTTTAGCAGTTGTTCTTGGGCTTTTCGTGTTACCCGAAGTTTGGAACTTGACAAATTGGTATCAGAGCTCTGGGTTTGAATACCTATGAGCTGTGGAACGTAGGTGCACTACCTAGTGAGGAAAGATGTGTGTGTATGTGTTTGGTTGCCTGTGTTTGGATCATGAGCATGTTGATGCCGTGTATATGTGAGCATGGAGGTTGGACCTTAGGATTGATTAGTCTTATCTTCGGACATTTGGATTAACAAACTTGGGAGCCAAGTTAGAAACGCGTTTTGCGAAAGTGATTTCTAGTAAGGAATCTGAGTAGGTTATCCAAAGTGACGAGTCATTCTTGTCAGTTCTCCTCAGAATTGATGTTGTGTCTGCATAATCGTTGTGGCTATGTGTTAACATTATTATGTGGTATGTGTTAGAAGTAACATGATAGACCGACCTTAGGTTGTCGTGTTTCATGTTTTTTTATATATATTTTGTACACCCTTCGAGACGACGAGATCGTGGTTGGGTCTTGAATGTGCGACTCGATTGCTATCAGTTGCAGAGGTAAGGTTATGGGTTGAGCGTCGATCGCCTGGTATGTTGTGGAATGCGTCAGTGAGTTGAGTTCAGCCAAGTGAGGTTGGCCTCGATTGGCAAACTGTTGAGCGTCGGCATGAGCAGAGTTTGTTTGGGTGTAGTCGAAGCATGGTTGCTGGCTTCGACTTTGGTAGATGGCTCCTCTTGTGCGTATACTAGTGGGAGTTGTAGTTATGTTATGGATGGTCTCGTGAGTAGGGGCGGTGGAGTGTCAGAGACCCTAGGAATCAGTGATATGGCTGGATGGGTGGACAGTCTGTGGATCGTGATAGTCCCTTCCGATTAGGGTTTGGTGTATATAGTTCTGGCCGTGTGACAGATTAGGTACGTCGTGAGCCATGCTATGTCATGAGCCGTGTACTCATGATAGAGTATAAATGGGAACATAATGGATGGGAGCGTAGTAATCTTTGACCGAGTGTATGCAGAGATAGTAGAACGTAAGTGGTTCTGGAGGTATACCCTGGTAATCTGGAAGTTAATGGTGGTCAACAGGATGTTGACGATAGTCAGAGTAGCATTTAAGGATGTTGTTGAAAGTCAGAATAATATCTGATGACTTGGACGTTGTATACCTTTTGAGGTTTGAGATTTGAGTTCCACATGAGGGAACTCGAGGATGTGGGGTCAGGTATGAGTTGTAGATATGCTGGGAAGAGCATGGGTTGCAACTATGTTGGAATGTGTAAAGGTTCAGGTTGTGATTCTAACATGCGACGAGTAACAGTTCTGTGAGGGTCCTATGAGAACGCAGGTGTGTGAACTGGTTGTTAACCTAGTGATCAGAAGTTTTTGTTTAGGAATCATGCTGGGTGCATGAGGTTCAAAGGGATCGTAGACGGGTTCGAGAACGTGGTTGGCTTGCGCTGAGACCGTATATCCCGTGTGTGATATGTTTGGAGGTGGTTGTGTTCCACCTTAAGTTCAGAGGTGGGTATGTTGTTTGCCCATGGGAATGAAGTGTGGAGTAATGTGTGTCTCCATGCACGCGTAGTGATGAGGTTGTAATCCTATGGGATGGGAGGTGTTGTGTAAGGTATGCAACTTGATGGTATTCGTATGTGTACGAATGACGCCGAAAAGTTGAGAGCTTGGTGTAGCGGATGGTCTGAGTACCGTAATCGTGGTTGACGACAGCTGTTTGACTGTCGTCGATATGGCCTTAAGGTAAGTTCTTGAGAAGAACCAAGTGTTGATGCATACTGGGAGTACGCAGAGATTGAGTCATGGGTTTTATTGAATCCTTTTCTTTCCTTTGGATGGAGAGAGAGCGTTTCTTCGTAAACGGTTGTTTGGTGTGAGTTGTTTCATCTCGGTTGGATAGAGATGTCGGGTTCTTGATTGGTTCTGAGTTGGTTGTGTTCTACGAGTGCGGAATCTCTGTAGATTTCATATTCGTGTTGTGATCCTTTAAGTGTGCCTCAGAAACTTGTATCGCCATGATCGGGTGGTCGTGGAATTGATTCTTCGTGGTTTCGATGCATGATGCATGGATATGTGCCTTCATGCATGTTAAGCATCCGTGTGTATGACCTGGGATCCGATTGCTCCTCCGGTTGGGGACCGAAAAGAATCGCATGATGGGGTTCATATTATCCCAAGGTGAAAGACCGTAAAAGAGTACGTATGAGTTTGGTAACCTAGATAGTGTGGCTCGTTTTGTACGATAGGTGAACCTATTGGGTTATGCTCCCTGTGAGGTTAGCTTCGTGGTGGCATTGTTAGTATCAGCAGGGTAGTGATGTGGTATCAAAGTTGATGGTCGTCTGATGAGCGTCAGAACTTGAGTAGAGTTTGTGCGTGCGGTATGTAACTTCAAGTGACCGATGTCAAGGTTCAACATCATGTGTTTGGACTTGCGAAGATAGTCCTCAGTGTGCATTGTGAGCTGCAATTGAGCTAGTATGTGGCAGGAAGGATGAGATGATAATCTCTATGTTCAGGCGCAGAGAGTGTTTGAGATCAAGTACCAGGGTGGATTGGTCTCATGTGATGCGTTTATCGCTAGAGTGGTTTGTATACGGTGTGAGTTGGATCTTGATCCGATGCTACATAGATGTCTCTTGGATGACTGAGATGTTAGTGGGACTTGCCGTGCGCGCAGTCTGTATGGAGATTGATTCTTTAAGGACGTGTATACTTGATGTTAGCCTCATGATAACTTTTCGGGTTTCAGTTGTTGTGGAATTCCTGCTCTTGCACGATGTTGCTGGGTTTGCATAAGAGGTTGCTGACGATTGATGGGCTGTGTTTGGCTTGAGATCCAGTGTTGAACTTGTTTGTATCCACGATCTCATTGGAGGTTGTTGGACTTGTTTGTATCCACGATTTTTTAAAGGGAGTGGTTCGATTGATTGGTTTTGGGGTTTGAAAAATGTTTCGAGGTTATTTTTCAGTCAGCAAAAAGGGTTTAGTTGACTGAGGGAGGCAATCCAGTCGACTGACCTGGTCACTGGAGTGTTTTTAAGCTTGGCAGAAGCTTTTCAGTCGACTGATGGGATGTTTCCAGTCGACTAATGCTCCTCAGTAGCTTTTCAGTCGACAGACCTGGGAGGTCCAGTCGACTGACCTGTGTCGGTGGAAAGTTTTTGGTTTTCCAAAAGCTTTACAGTCGACTGACCAAGAAGGTTCAGTCAACTGACCAAAGATATTTTTGCGTTTTCTATAAATATTAGCCTTTGGAGATATTTTGAGATATTTTAATTTTCAGATCTGGTTTCTCTCTTTCTCAAAACCTCTACCTTCTCTCTAGATTTTGATGGCCTCGGGGCTCGATTTTCAGCAATCGAACTGCAAATTCTTGGTGTTGGTGCCGGGGGCTTCGCGTTATTCAAACAGAATCCCATTTCATCGAGGTTCAGTTTTCGAGACGTCGAGCTTTTGGCTCAACGAGGTAGGATTCTAGACCCTACTGTTGTTAAAGGGTATTTCATGCAATTGTATGTATTTTTACCAGGTAAAAAATACATTAAACGTTGTTTTCATATTTAAACCTTATTTTTCAGGTAAAAAGCATGTTTTTTGCTTTTCTTGGTTTATTACATCGTATGACTTACGGATGAATGGTTTTCAAATGTGGTTTTGAAAACGGTATTTTTGATAAAAATCTCAACACTTGGTGTTTAGAGGTTTGGAGCTAATCCTCGGGGTTGAGTCTCAGTTTTGGAACATTTTGTTGA
Organism: Heliamphora exappendiculata; assembly: GCA_034768845.1. Classification (NCBI taxonomy): domain Eukaryota; kingdom Viridiplantae; phylum Streptophyta; class Magnoliopsida; order Ericales; family Sarraceniaceae; genus Heliamphora; species Heliamphora exappendiculata. The sequence goes on from JAOTRH010230211.1 coordinate 6,261, forward strand.
AAACGGGGATAAACATTTTAACAATGTTTTTGTTGATCTCCATGTTGATGAATGGATCTATATGCACATGTTTAATGTATATTTGTGAAAATATTTTTCGTAGTTGTTGAGTTACGAGTTGGTTTTTGATAAATAATTCTCTAGATGTACCGGGATAGTGGGTATGTGGCACAAGTTGCCTTCAGTGAAAGTTTAAAAACGTGCGTAGAGTAGGTACCTTTGTCCTTCAAGGTAGTTCCCTTAAAGATGGTGTTAGGTACTTTTGTCCTTTAGTTTTAGTCCGTAAAGACAGCAGTTACGTTGTGGTGGCTCCGTATAGAACTTGTCATTATCTAACTGATCCTATAATGTTTAGGGATTGGGTAATGGGCAGGAGTCTATAGTTGTTGCCTCTGTCCCTTTGTGACGGAGTCTGTACATAGGAATCATTGTATCATTTTCCTCGGTTGTGTGATTTGAGTGGAAAAACATTTTGGTTACTGCTTTTCTTTAACTGTGAAAACGTTATCTGCATTGTTGATATGCATGATTTTAAAGATGGAAACTTGGGGTTTTATGATGCGAAACCGTTTTGAGGCTCGTATTAGCCTGATGGAAAACTTGTAGTTTTCGGGACAAAAAACCTTTTTGGGCTTTGTGGTTGAGTTAGCTCCAACCATATGATTGCATATCTTGCTTTATAGATTTATAGTTTGTTTCTATTTAGTTTCGACTCATGATGTGCGGTTTTGTCGTAAAATTTTTTTTGAGGTGAACGTGGTCCTGTAGGGTGACTTTGAAGTGTCCAGAGATGGATGTTGACAAGACTCTGTCGTTTGCTCTTTGTTAGGTAGTTTATACCTTTCTGTATGTATTTCATGTTTGAGTATAACATGTTGTAAATCATATGCTTTTCTTATGGCCGTGGGCCAATTTGTGCATGTTTTAATACTTTCGAGAGAACCATGGGTTGGTTGTTATTTTTTCATAATTTCTTACTACGTTTTTTGTTGTTGGGTTCAACGATTTACAAATGAGGTTTTCAAATGGTTTATGTTTTATTCCAACTTTTGTGCTTTGAGGAAGATTTTGAAACGGCCTAAGCTTCTTTTAAAACGAAAAAATTTTCTTATCCAAAAAACATGTATTTTTTTTAAAGGCTTGGCTTGTGGGGCTACAACCGTAGTCTCTTGGACTATTCTTTTAAATCAAATAAACTCTTGGTAGTACGCTTTTATAAAGGTTTTAGCCTTGTTTGGGCTTCATGATTTTCATCTTTTTTGTTCGGGTAGTTTTGGCAGTTGTTCTTGGACTTTTCCCGTGACCCGGAGTTTGGGGTGTGACACTGAGCCTTTTACCCCTAGGGCCTGGGCCGCCACCCCTTATCCACAAAAAAGCCCATGTTAGCCTAAAAATTTGGTAGGAGCCCAACAGGCCAGTGCCGAGCTTGGCTCGCCCAAACCACTGCCGAGCCGGGTCGGGCCAAAATTACATACCCACTTGTTTCCCTTGTGGCCATACAACACCCTTCCCTTGCCCCCAAATTATGCAAAAATTAGCAAGAAGAGAGACAAAAAAAAAAGAGGAAAAAAAGAAGTAAGAGCAAGAAGAGGAAAAACAAAAAAGTGGAGATTGTGCACTAAAACCGAGTCAGCCTTCAACCATTTAGAATCAAACTCAAGGGTAAGAAATTATCTTAAACCTCTCATACACAAATCAAATATTGTCTCTCCCTCTATTCTTGAAAATTAAAATTCAAAGAAAGAAAAGAAATTAAGTAAAGTAAACTAGAAGTTAGGATTGTAAATTTTTTTGTGTTCTTGGTGCTTAATGTTATATATGCATGTAATTTATTTTAATTTTTGCGTTCTTGAAAATTTTAATATTTTAAAAATTACATATTTTAAAATAAAAATAATCCATGCAACAAAAATTAAGAATTTAAGCCATGCATGAAACAACAAGAAGTTAGGAGTGCTTAGATTAGGTCTTCAAATTTTTATTGCTTGCTGGACCCTATTTTAAAAATTCATAACTTATTGTAAAAAATTCTTCTTAGGTCAAATTGTAAGTCTAGAGATAAAGGTTTGAGTTTTATTCATACAAAATTAGTTTGAAATCTTTTGCATGCACTAAACTCGAGTTATGATTTTTTACCAAAGCATATCAAATCTAGACCAGCCTTTATCACATAGGCTAAAATCCCATTTTAAAGTGTAATTCAAGCTTTGGTCCCTTCATAAAAGTTGTAGATAACATTTTTATCTATCTACCCACAAAAAATAAGCCATTTTTGTTAAGTTTTGATCGGTCAAAAGCTCTCTTCAAGTTACTGATTCTGAATAGTGCTTCATGTTTAAATTTGCACAACCTTTTCATATAAAATAAAACCCCCATTTTGTAGCCCAATTGAAAAAGTATTTTTCATATTAAATGTTGTAAACATCAAAATCTGACTACTGTCCAAAAATCTCTTTAAAATGAGTTGATTTTAACCTCCAAACGTAATGCATACCCTTTTTTTTACAACAGAATTTGATTATTGCTCTCTATTTTGACACTCTTTCTTAGAATGCCAAAAACTCTCTTTTTTCTAAACAAGTGGGTTGTGTGTTTTGCATCAAATATTTAGAGAACATCAAAATGTATAACATATCCAAAATTTAGTCCAAAAGGAATTAACTTACTACCCCAAAAATATTTTATAAAATCTATCTAAAAGGATCATTATTTTAGCTTAAGTGTCAAAATAGTCTTTTAATAATGTGAATGTGTGTGGTGTGGTTTGTAAGCCTAAAATACTTTAAATATTTTTAATTACTATGTGATATTTTCTATAATAATTATGTGGCTTAGCTTACACAAAAATATTGTGTTCATGATTTTACTTCAAAATATGCCAAGTGTTAATTTATTAAATTATTATTATTTTTTTATAATTTCGCATAATTTTAGCACTATGCACATTAGTATATTCATGCTTAGGATGGGATATGCATTCATCATCCATGGATTGGAATACGCGGGAACTACTTAAATTATAACGGTGGACAAGATGAACCTTACGGTGGTACTGATCCAGGTGGTGTCCTATGGTTTTATTAATAAAATAATTTTGGGGTGTTGTTCCTCGGCTTGTTTGCCATGATATGAAATTTTGAAGTGATACCTCATGGTGAAGGTAGTTTGGGTGGTGAAACAATTGGTGATAGAATATACATTGATCCCGTACTAGACTTTGACTTGAGATTCGAGAGCCTGATTGTGATAATTTTTCACACCTTGCCGTCATGATGATCCTGTTGAATGATTAGTTTTGCTACGTAGTCATCTCACGGATGAAGAAATGCCTAAAATCAATTGGTAGACTTAGTCTATGACGATTGTATAGGGATTAGGATGGTTTATCTTAGTTTGATTAATTTAGAATGACTATAATAATTAACTAAAAAGCACCATTAGCATCATTACACCTGTTGACTTCATTAATTTACTATTATCTGTTATGTGATACATGTTAAATAATTTTAGTTGTGAAGTTGGATCATATTTGAATTGTACTGCATAGGTTTTCTAGTGTTTGTCTTGCCGAAATTTGGCTTATGATATTTTATGCCAAGTTTTGAGGAACTGAAAGATCATCCAGACGATCAGGTTCCAAGGAAAGTGTAGCTATGGCTCCCGTGAATCGATGACTCACCTACTTTCAGTTCTAGTCAGTCCCTTTTCTTTTATTTTGAGACCCGTTTACTAGAGATGCCAATTCTACCTGTACCCGCCCCACTCCCGCTTCTTTCGCCTCATTTTATGCAGGTTTTTTCTGCACCCGGTGGGTAATAGGTAGAGGCCAATATTTGCAAATCCTGTCCCGCTTTTTTTCGTCCCACCCCCGATTAAATAAATTAAATATATTTAATATATAAACATGTATATAAATTTTATTTTTTAACAATATAATAGAAC
>JAOTRH010230222.1:0-77178 GCA_034768845.1 Heliamphora exappendiculata
TTCAAATGGTTGGGTCAACACGAATGTTCTGAGGGGTCGACACAAATTCTGCACTTTACCTTCCAACGTTCTGGGGTCAACACAAATGAATTTGGTGTCGACTCGTTTGAACATTCAGTATCCGGAGGAACCATTTGGTATCGACTCAACTTGTCTCTGGTGTCGACATTAAATCTCTGCAGGATGCCTCGGTAGTTTTGTGTCGACACAAATCTTCTTGGGGTCGACACTAAAATTCTGCAGGCAGGCTTCAGAACATTTGGGTGGACACGATTTGTTGAGGGGTGGACACCAATAATCTGCAGGAGGTCTCAGTTGTTTAGTGTCGACACAATTTCCATTTGTGTCAACCCAAACTTCTGAAAACCAAAAGTGAGGATCACTTCTGTGTCGACTCAAAATGAGTCATAGGTACTTCGGCGCTTTTTTGTGTTGACACAAAATTAGTTTGTGTTGACACAAACATTTTGGTACCTGAAGATCAACTTGAAAAACAGTTATGGTGTCAAAGCATTTGATCAATTGGTGTTGACACTCTTGATAAGCTTCAAATATACTTTGCCTTAATTGTTTGACTTAATTTTCAATTAAGATCAACACAAAAAATTCTATTTTAATGAATTCTTAAGTGTTTGAACCTTTTGAGATAAAAATCATTTTTTTTTGCTAAGGTGTCAACTTTGATTGTTCAAAATGTGTTAACACTTCCATTTTGGAAATATAAAATATTATCCATAAAAAACATTTATTCTTAGAAAAATGAATTATGAAAATTATCAAAATCAAATTAGAAAGCCCTTAGGCTAACACCATCCATAGCACAACTACAACTTCTGGTAACATACTCGCAAGAGGAGCCAGCTACCAAAACCAAGCCACTAACTATGCTTCAACCGCACCCGAGCTAACTCTACTCATACAAACACTCCACAGTCCACCAATCACGGCCAACCTCCCGCGGCTTACCCTAACTCACCAACGAGTTCCACTACGCGCCAAGCGATTGACACTCAGCCCAAAACCTTGCCTTTCAGCAACCAACTGCAATCGAGTGCACATTAAAGGCCCAAACCACGGTCTCATCGTCTCCAAGGATATACAGTTCATATTTAAAAGAAATACAGAGCACCACAACCTATCATGTTATTTCTAACACGTATCACATAGTCATGCTAATACATAACCAAAACGATTATGCAAACACATCACACATACCGAGGATAACTGACAAGAATGATGCGTCACTTTAGATAACCTACTTAGATTCCTTGCTAAAAAGCACGTTAGCTAAACGTGTTTTTAATGTGGCTTCCAAATTCGTTAATCCAAACGCCTAAAGGCAAGACTAATCAATTCTAAGGTCCAACCTCCATCCTCACATATACACAACAAGCTATCATGCTCACGTTATGAAAACAATTAACACTTAAACACATGCAATCAAGCACACGCAATTAACCTCACAAGGTGACACACTCTCTTTCCAGGACTCTTAGGTATTCGAGTCCAGAGCTCTGATACCAAGTTGTCACGTCCCAAACTTTAGGTCACGCAAAAAGCCCATGAATAACCACCAAAACTGCCTAAACACAAATAGATGAAAAATCATCAAACTAAATGAGGCTAAAACTTTTGTAAAAAAACAGTACCGAGGGTTTATTTAATTTAAATGAGTAGCCCAAGAGGCTAGGGTTACGGCCGCAAAAGTCATGTTTTTAAAACAAGATACATATTTTGGATAAGAAATATCTTTTCTTTTAAAAGAAGCATAGACTGTTCCAAAATCTCTCTCGAAGCACAAGAGTTTGAATGAAGCATAAACTAATTGAAAACCCTTTTTGTAAACCGTTGAACCAACCAACGAAAGCCGTAATAAGAAACTATGAAAAACAACAACTAACCCATGGTTTCTCTCGAAAACATAAATCACGCATACATAGACACCACGGCCATAAGAATTACATTACACAAAACATGATCCCTATAAAAGGTATAAACTAGCTAACAAAGACAAAACATTGGAGTCTTGTCATCAGCCACCTCCGGGCACCTCAAAGTCAACTTACAAGACCGCGTTCACCTGAAAAAGGTTTTACAAATCCTACAACGTGAGCCGAAGTGCAATAAAAATAGACTCAACCACATGAGCCTCAAAACGATTTTACTTCATAAAATCCCAAGTTTTCCACCCGACTAACACGGGCCTCAAAATGGTTTTTCATCGTTAAAACCATGCATTTTAACAAAGCTAATAACGTTTCACAGTTAAAGGAAAAAAGTTTTACTTCTCAAAAACCAAACGTTTCCCGTCGTCTATCAACATCTAATAATGCCCGATAATATAGTAAGCATACATAACAGTGTTCATATACACGCCGTACTTTTTCACGGTATTTCACCGTGGGATAATACTAACCCAATCACAGATTCTTCGTGGTCTTTCACCGTGGAACAATTACTTGCCCCAATATGCTATTCTTCACGATCTTTCACCGCGGGATAATCTCTTACCCTAATATGCAGTTCTTTACCGTCTTTCACCACGAGAGGGACAATCTCTTGCCCTAATATGCCATTTTTCGTATGATTCAACAACTATAAGTACACACATAACCATGTACAAAATATCCACATACATACCCTCATATCATTCGCGTAACCATCGAGATAAACCCACATCTCAACCAAACATTTGAAATCCCAACTCAACCCCAAGGGTTAGCTCCAAACCTTCAAAACACTGTTTTCAAGACTTTTCACAAATCTCCCATTTTCAAAACCTCCTTTTTGAAAACCATGGATATCCACAAGTTCATAACATGTAAAAATTAAGAAAAAGCGCAAAACATGCTTTTTATCCGAGCAAACAAGGTTTAAACATAAAAATACAACATTTAAAGCATTTTGAACCAGTAGAAAAGTGTATAACTGCACGTAATACCCTTTAATGGCAACATAGTTTAGGATTCTACCTCGTTGAGCCAAAAGCTCGATGCCTAAAAAAAAAAACCTTGACAAAATGAAATTCCGTCAGGATAGATGTGAAGCCCCCAACACAGATACCAAGTATCCATTGTCAAATCGATGAAAATCGAGCCCCGAATCCATCAAAATCTAAAGAAAAGGCAGAGCAAAAGGAAACTTACTCAAGAAGCTAGGTTTTAAAATATCTTCCAAGAGCTTGATATTTATAGGCTCAGCTCCAAACAGGCATCCAGTTGACTGGATTCTCTCATTCAGTCGACTGAAAAGGTTACTAGAATCCAAAAATTCTCCACTGACCCAACCCAATCGACTGGATCACCCAGTCCAATCGACTGGTCGACGGAGAAAACCATTTTCCGTAGAACTGGTTTTTCAACTCCAAACCAAACCGAACATTCCTTTTTCGAACCTGAACAAGCGCCAAATACATATGCACATGCTGTTCTACTATGAAGAAACAAAAACCCAACGCACCAAAGTCAAGAGTTAACTCCAACTCCGTCAACACTTAAATTTTTTTTAAAAATAAAACGGATCGGGTCTCACACCATTGGAGCATACACATACTACTAAACTACTTATGACAACATAACATACAAAATTGAGACCTATTTTTTACACTTGTCATATTACACACTTTTTAACATCACCATTAGAGATGCCCTTATGGTCGTGGTGTTGCAGGCTCTACGTACTACTGCTGTAGCCTGTTGCTACTATTGCAGCTGCTACAGTGCTACTGCAACTGCCAACTGTTGTGATTCTATGACCCACGTAACCTCTTCAGCTACTGAGCCTATAGCTTGAGGTAGTACTGCAGTGGCTACAAGTTGCTTCACTCAAGCCTTGTGAGCTTTAGCTAGTATTTCCATCATTCCCCCTCAAGCTAATGGGACTGTGAAAGGCCATGAGCTTGGTTTGAAACAATCTAAATGTGGTTGAAGGAAGAGCTTCGATAAATATATCAACAAGATGATCAGTAGACGAGATACGAGCGATTTGAATATGCTTGGCTGCAACTTGTTCTCTCACAAAATAGTAATTAGGTCTATGTCTTTTGTTCTCACATGAAAGATTGGATTAGAAGCTAAAGCAAGGGTAGATAAATTTTCACACCATAGGACTGCTGGAGAGAAAATAAAAATATGGAGATCTTTGAGTAGCAGTTGTATCCATCAAAGTTTTGAGGTGTCATGTGCCATGGCTCTATATTCAGTCTTGGTAGAGGATCTAGCAACAGTACACTGCTTTTTGGAAGACCAAGAAATCAAATTTGAGCCAAGGAACAAACAATAAGTTGTAGTGCATCTTCTATCAGTAGTATTTCTTGCCCGATCAGAGTTTGAAAATGCATTAAGAGTTAAAGAACTTGGAGAAAAAGTGAGGCTAAAGTGAGGAGTGCCTTTGACATATCGAAGAATTCTTTTGACTGAAGTGAAATTACCCACAGTTGGAGCATGCTTATGTTGGCATGCATATAAGGCCTAGTAATGGTCAAATATTGGAGATCACCTACTATGCTCCGATAGGAAACTGGATTAGTTATAAGTACAGTTGAATCTGGAGTAATAGAAACTTTCATAGATGAGGGAGATGAATGGAGCTTGCAGTTTATCATTCTATCCTTTAATAGTAGCTCTAAAGCATTTTGTTGCTGAGATAAAAAATAACCTTGGGCAGTATGTTTAACAGAGATTCCAAGGAAATAGTTAACATTTCCTTGTTCCTTTATTGAGAAAACAGAATGCATATGATGAATAAAAGAGTTAATATGACCAGAATTGTTTCTTGTAGTAGGATATCATCAACATCGACAGACAGCACTGTGATGAATGAAGAAGTGCTACAGCTTTATGTGTTGAATCAATGAGAATAAATCAATTTAATGAGTTGCCGAAGGCTTATGCAACTGCAGCAAGTAACAATACTACTCTTCCATTCAATAATAATGCAAATAGAGAATTCATATCACACAATCGAGGAAGAAATCAATATAGAGGATATGAAAATAGAGGAGGAAGATTTTATGGAAATAAAAGAAACAAAAGAAGACGATGCAATGTTAACTCTTTTGGATTCTCCTCAAAATAGCAAGAGATAGGAAATCTAAACAACTCTTTTGCCTTTTTTAACAATCAATTAGTAAATGGAATTGTAATTTGTCATGTTTGTGGAAAGCCAAATTCCACAGCCCTTGATTGCTGGCATATGCCAAACTCCTCATCCTCAAGTAATAATTCTCAAAGATATAGAGGTAATAAAGTCTGCAACTAACAATTCTCCAAGACAATGGTGCATTGATTCTGTTGGTACAAATCATACCAACGATTTGGAAAATTTTCGTCTTCATCTACCATACGAAGGAATTGAAAATGTCCTAGTAGGAAGTGGACATGGTCTTCCTATTCATAATACTAGTAACGGAATTTTGCCTACGCCTAAACATTCCTTCCAATTTAATAATGTTTTACATGTTCCTTCAATGCAATCCAGTCTTGTTTCAGTCCGAAAGTTAAGTCATGACAATAACTGTACTATTACTTTTGATCATGAAAAATCCTTTGCTATTCAGGACAAGAAGACACGCAATTCTATGTAGAGGCAGCCACTCTCAAGATCTTTACAAGCTTCCTACCTGCACTTCATTTGAGGATCCTATCCCTATAAAAAGAACTTTCATCACTCAAGTGCCAAAATTCAATTTGGCACATGAGATTAGGACATCCATCCTTAGTCAAATTCAATCATGTAACAAATAGATTTCACTTAACTATTATAAAAAATAACCACAATTATCTTTGTTTTCATTGTTGTGTTGCAAAGAGTCACAGGCTACCCCTTTTCTTTACAAGTTCTGTTGTTGTTAAACCATTAGCTCTAGTACATAGTGATTTATGGGGACCTTTTACTACATAAGAATCTTCATATAGATATTATGTGATTTTTGTTGATAAGTTTAGTAAGTTCTCTTGGACCTTCCCTTTGCATTACAAAAGTGAAGTCTTTGATAAATTTCTAGAATTCAAAACTTATGCTAAAACTCAATTTAATGTTTCTCTTAAAATCTAGAGAACATATGGTGGAAAAGAATTGTCAATCATAAATTTGGTTCTTTTTTAAAGCCCCAAGGTATTGTTCATCTATCATGTTCTTATACTCCTTGTCAAAATGGAGTTGCAGGAAGGAAGCACAAGCACATTGTGGAATCTACTATTAGCCTTCTACATCACTCTCAAATTTCTTTGTCTTTTTGGTTTGATGCCATGTTAACTGCTACTTTTCTTATTAGTCGTTTACCTAGTTCAAAATTAAATAATATTACTCCTTTTGAAATTTTTTTTCTCCATTCTCCTGATTATCAATTCTTGAAAACATTCGGATGTCAATGTTATCCCTGGCTTACACCTTATACATCACACAAACTGAATCCCAGATCCATACCTTGCATTTTCATTGGGTACCATCCAAGTATAGAAGGTTACAAAATGTCTTGATGTTAAAATAAGACATATTTAAGCTTTTTGACTAAAAATACAAAAAAACCTTATATGGCCCGTTTGGCATAAAAGCAAAAAATAAAAAACATAAGCCAAAAAGTCAAACCAAATACTATTTCTTATAAAATATTATATTCAAACTCCTCACATCATTAAAATATAATAATATTCATGATTCATTACTTATTTATTATCACTATCAATTATATATAATTGTTATTTTCAGCTGTACATATTGAAAGACAACTATTTAATTTGAACAAAAAAACAAAAAAATTAAATTTTTATCAAAACAACTAATTTTTAAAAAATTAACTTAAAAATAAAAATAAATTACATTGACCTCCCCTAAGGTCATGTCAACTGCTACTTTTCTTATTAGTTGTTTACCTAGTTCAAAATTAAATAATATTACTCCTTTCGAAATCCTTTTTCATCATTCTCATGATTATCAATTCTTAAAAACATTCTGATCCTGATGTCATCCATGGCTTAGACCTTAAACATCACACAAACTGGATCCCAGATCCATACCTTGCATTTTCATTGGGTACCACCCAAGTATAGAAGGTTACAAATGTCTTGATGTTAAAAAAAGACATACTTAGCCTTTATGGGTAAAAATACAAAAAAAACTAATATAGCCCATTTGGCATAAAAGCAAAATAAGCCAAAAAGTCAAACAAAATACTATTTGGTATAGAATATTATTATATTCAAACTCCTCACACTGTTAAAATACAATAATACTTCCGATCGCGCCATCTAACAGCTTGAAATTTTGCTAAGGCCTTGGCCGAGCTCTTGGTAACCCGGACCATCTTGGGGCTGACCGAGCCGTTTAGCGACTCGAAAACCTGCTAAAGCCTTGGTTGGCTCTAGGTAACCTAAACCATCTTGGGCCGACCAAGCCGTCTAGCAGCTCGAATATCCACGAAGGCCTTGGTCGGGCTCTTGGCAGCCCGAACCATCTTAGGGTCGACCGAGCCGTCCAATAGCTCGAAAATCCGCTAAGGCCTTGGCCGGGCTCTTGGCAGCCCGGACCATCTTGGGGCCAACCGAGCCATCCAACAGCTCAAAAATCCGCTAAGGCCTTGGTTGGGATTTAGGCAGCACGAACCATCTTGAGGCCGATTGAGCCATCGAGCAGCTCAGATATCCGCTAAAGCCTTGGTCGGGCTCTTGGCAGCCCAGACCATCTTGGGGCCGATCGAGCCGTCCAGCAGCTCGGATATCCGCTAAAGCCTTGGTCGGGCTCTTGGCAGCCCATACCATCTTGGAGCCGACCGAGTTGTCTAGCAACTCAAAAATCCGCTAAGGCCTTAACCGGGCTCTTGGATGCCCGGACCATCTTGGGGCAGACCGAGCCGTCCAGTAGCTCGAAAATCCACTAAGGCCTTAATCGGGCTCTTGGCAGCCCAGACTATCTTGGGGCCGATCGAGCCATCCAGCAGCTAGGATCATTTTTTTCGTTTGTAGTTTTTATGGGCGAGTATGTGAAAACTGAATCTTTATTGATGACGGAGAATGGTTACATTATTGATAGTACTTTCTTAAATGCTCGGTGTTCCACGGGTGTGGCAAGATTTTGCCTGCCAGATCTTTGAGGCGATACACTCCTGCCCAAACCTGGTGCTCCACTTGATAAGACCCCTCCCAGCTGGACCGTAACTTTCCCTGTTGAGGATCTTTAGTTGCCAAGGTCACCTTTCTCAAAACGAGATCTCTGATGTTGAACCCTCGCCCTTTAACTTTCTTGTCATAGTGTCTCTTTATTATTTGCTGGTATGCGGCTACTCTGATGCTGGCTTGTTCACGTACTTCATCTTCGATGTCTAGGCTAGTACGCAGGCCTTCTTTGTTGTTCATCTCTTCAAACTGATTCACCCGTGCGCTAGGTAAGCCCATTTTGACTGGTATAATTGCCTCACTCTAGAAAGCTATCATGAATGGTGTTTCACTAGTGGCTGTCGGGTGGTCGTTTGGTAGGCCCACAGGATACTTGGTAATTCGTCAGTCCACAAGCCTTTCGCTTACTCCAGTCTAGTTTTGATCATTTTTACGAGGGTTCAGTTGGTTACTTCTACCTAACCGTTGGCTTGGGGATAAGCGGGTGTAGTATAGTGTACTTGGATGCCAGCTGCTCACAAAACTCCCTGTATCTCTTGTTGTCGAATTGCTTTTCGTTGTTGCTTCTGATGGCATTCAGAACTCCAAATTTGCATACAATAGACTTCTATACAAAGTTTATCGTGTTTGCTTCGGTTATCTTAGCCAACGGTTTGTCCTCCACCCACTTGGTGAAATAATCAATAGCCACTATAGTGAACTTGGTCTGGCCTTTCCCGAGCGGGAATGGTCCAACAAGGTCTATCCCCCATTAGGCGAATGGCCAAGGGGAGGTTATAACGATCATTTTGGTAGGAGGCTGTCTTGGCATGTTCGCAAATCATTGGCATTTGTCACATCTCTTCACCAGAGCTAAAGCATCCCGCGCTATGGTTGGCCAATAGTATCTTGCTCTTAGTGCTTTGTGCTCCAACGCTCGCCCCCTGCTATGATTTCTGCACACCCCTTCATGAATTTCCCTTAGGACATAGTCTCTTTCATCCTCTGTGAGGCATCTGAGGTATGGGAGTGATAGGCCCCTCTTGTAAAGCTGCCCTTCCAAAAGAGTGTACCGGCTGGCGTAATATTCTTGCCTTATATCGATCGGTCAGATAAACTTTGTCTCTAAGGCATGCAACAATAAGGTCCTTCTAGGATGCGGGTGCTCAGTCTTCTCTTACTTCCAGTAGCACATACTACGCCCATCTCAAGCCTGACTCGACGAGGTATTGTAGGGGGTGTCATGGTCTAGTTCACTTTCTAGGGCTGAGGCGGCTTTGGCCAAGGTATCCGCTCAGTGATTACCTTCCCTTGGCACCTGCGTGATGGAGAAGTGCTCAAAGCCTAGGCTAATCGCTTGAGTTACTTTTTGGTAGGCGGCCATTCTATCTTCCTTGGCTTCAAACTCTCCTTAGACCTGTCCGACCACCAACTGAGAGTCGCTGTATACCTTCACTCGTGTGGCCCTAACTACTCAGGCTAGTCTCATTTCGACAATGACTGCTTCATACTTGGCCTCGTTGTTAGTAGTTTTAAAACAAAAATGGACTGAGCATTCCATCGTGTCACCTTCGGGAGATATGAGTACGATTCTGGCTTCGTTGGCATCTGTGTTGGCCGAGACATCCACGTATGTGTGCCAAACTCGTTTGGTGTCAAAATCCTCAGGCTCCTTGCACTTAGCTGGCATCGGGAGACCTACTGCTTTCGTGCTCGGTGCATCTGGTTCTATTGTTAATTCTGCTACAAAGTTGGCAAGGGCCTGACCCTTTATGGCCACTCAGGGTCGGTATCTTATGTCGAATTCTCTCATTTCAAGGGACCACTTTGCCAAACGTCCCGAGAGGTCAAGCTTTTGCATAATCTGTCGTAGGGGTTGATCAGTTAGCACGATCACAGTATGGACTAAAAATAAGGGCGTAATCTTCTTGTCGAAGTGACTAGTGCGAAAGCTAGCTTTTCCAATTCAGGGTACCTTGCTTCGGCTCCTCGATAAGCTCTGCTGATGTAGTATATAGGCCTCTGGATGCCTTGTTGATCCTCCTAGACCAAAGTAGCGCTCACCGCTGATGCGGACACAGCAAGATATAGGAACAACTCTTCACCTGGGTTGGTTCGGGACAGCAAGGGGGTGAAGATAGATATCTTTTGAGGTTCTCGAATGCTTTTCCACATTCCTCAGTCCACTCAAAGGCCTTTCTCAGGACTTTAAAAAATGGAAGGCATCGGTTAGTCGCCTTTGAGACAAATCGATTAAGCGCCGCTATTTGGCCAGTCAGCCTTTGAATCTCCTTCATGTTTCGCGGGGGGTGCATCTCTTGAATCGCCTTAATCTTCTCTGGATTGGCCTCTATCCCTCTCTGGCATACCATGAAACCAAGGAACTTTCCTTCAGTGACTTTGAAAGCACATTTGGCCGGGTTCAATCTCACATCGTACTTCTCCAGCACCTGGAAAGTCTCCTCTAAGCCAATCAAGTGGTCTTCGGCCCTCTTTCTCTTGGTTAACATATCATCTACATAGACCTCTATGTTCCGCCCGAGCTAATTGGTGAACATGCGATTTACTAAACGTTGGAAAGTAGCTCCCGCATTCTTGAGACCAAAGGGAATAATACTATACCAAAGGGCATAATACTATCGGTGATGAAGGACGTCTTCTCTTGATCTCCCGTGTACATCTTAATCTGATTGTATCCCGAGAAGGCGTCCAAGAAGCTCAGTCGTTCATGTCCGACTGTAGAATCCACTAACTGATCAATTTTGGATAAAGGCTAACTGTCCTTGGGGCAGGCTTTATTCAAGTCAGTAAAATCGACACACATTCTCCACTTACCGTTGTGCTTCTTCACGAGTACAACATTTTCTAGCCAGTCTGGGTACTGCACTTCTTTGATGAACTTTGCTTCCAGCAGCTTATTGACTTATATCAAAATTGCCTCGTTCTGTTCCTTGGCGAAAGTCCTCTACCTCTGTTTGACTGGTCGGCAAGCCGAGTTGACGTTGAGCCTGTGCTCCATGACTTTTGCCCGTATACCTGGCATATCTTCATGCGTCCAAGCAAATACCTTCTGATGTCATCTCAAAAACTGTAGCAACTCTCTGTTCCTCTTCAGGTAGGAGGCTACTGATGAAGATTTGTCTGTCCGGTCGGTCGGTGTCAAGGGGGAGGCCTATGAGCTACTCGGTTGGTTCGGGTCTCGCCCCCTTGATCTCTTCTCGGGACTCCAGAGTTTTAATGGTCAATGATTCTTTGTCTTTTAGCCCTCTAAGGGAAGTGGCATAGCATTCTCTCGCTATAATCTGATTAGCCTTTAATTGATTGACCCCGAGCGGGGTGGAGAACTTCATGGTTAAGCTGAACGTAGAAGTGATTGCCCTGAATAGATTAATGGCCGTTCTTTCCAGTATGGCATTGTATGTGGAGGGACAATCAACCAGCAAGAATGTAACCTGCCGAGTGGATTGGTTTGGCCTGGGTCCCATTGTCATGGGTAACTCGATAGCTCCCAAGGGTTGAACCCTTTCTCTAGTGAACCCAACAAAAGGGGACCTTACTAGAGTCAACCGACCTTTATCAATGTCGAGCTGCTCAAATGCCTACAAGAACAAGATGTTCAAAGAACTCCTGTTGTCTACCAATATTCGTCGCAGCCGGTAATTTGCCAACACCATTGTAAAAACTAGGGGGTCATCGTGGGGATGCTGAATTACTTCCTTATCCTTTTTCGAGAAGGTGATTACCTTCTCTCAGGAGTCCGTTCGTGTTGTAACCTAGCGACTGGTAGTGAGGACTTCTATCGAGGCCTCCACTTTCAATGTTTTATAGTGGGCTTTTCTCGCTGAGCGGGTGTCCCCTCCTCGGGTGAACCCACTGAATATCACTCAAACTTCGCCGGCGACTTCCTAGTCAGCTGGAGGCTTTTTTCATACCTTTTGTGGCTCGTCTTTGCACAGACGATCGGTCACGAGTCGGCGCAGCCGACCCCTTCGAATTAGCACCTCAACCTGCTCTTTTAGGTCAAAGCAATCTTCCATGTTATGCCCATGATCCTTGTGGAACCGACAGTACTTATCCTAATTTCTTTGATCTGGCGTTGTTCGTAATTTCCTTGGCCACTTAAGATCAGGATCATCACATATTTATAACAGGACCTGGTAGATGGGGGTGTTCAGTGGGGTGTACCTTTCGAACTGATTGATAGGGAGTCATGTTCTTTTGTTATCCGAGTGGTAGGGGATTCCTCGCTCCTCCTCCCTCGGCCTTCGTGGTCGATCTACGTCGTTGGATCGCTGGCGCTCGGTCTTGTTTTCTTGCTCAGGTCTAGATTTATCTTTTCGTGCGTTCATCATGTCCTCTGCATTTATGTGACTTTGAGCCTTGGCCATCAGTTCGGCCATACTTTTCGGTGATGTCTTGGATAAGGAGAATAGAAACTTGGTGGGCTGTAATCCCCCCATAAACGCAGTCAGGGCTACCTTGTCATCCACATCGTCCACTTGTAGTTCTTCTGCGTTGAATCCGAACACATAGTCTCTGAGTGATTCCCTAACAGCTTGTTTGACGTTCAATAGATAAGTGGCCGACCGGCGTTTCCTTTGCCCTCCAATGAAGTGTCTAATGAACAGTTTACTGAGCTGGTTAAAAGTGCTAATGGACCCTGGTTTTAGATGACTGAACCAAACGCGGGCTGATCCTTTCAAGGTAGTGGGGATCGCTCGGTACTTGATCTTATTTGGGACCGCATGTAGGTGCATGAAGGCTTTGTTGGTTTCCAAGTGATCTAGCGGGTCTTTTATGCCATTAAAGGCCTCCATCCGTGGCATCTTGAATTTCGTGAGCAGTGGTTCAATCATGATCACCAGAGAGAAGGGGAGGTCAGTCTGCTGTATGAGTTCATCCACACCACCAACCTTTCTGTCTTTCACTGCTTCCATGACATTCTGGAATTGTTCCCTCATTCACCTCATTTCGAGTTCAATTGTGGTGGTGACATCAGACCTGATGTCTCAGTAAGCCTTCCCTACACGGGGGGATCTCATGCCTCCGGACCTATTTATCGGCTCTCCACCTCCTCCCTATCATGGAGGTTATTGATATTGCCCATATTCCCTTACCCCTGGCCTGGGTAAGCATCGTCTTTGATCGGGTTGGGCTGGTTTAGAGCTTCTTGGTGCCGGTGGGCGAGATTAAAGGGGTTGAGGTTAGCGGCGGTGACACCTGGCATCCCAGCCGGGATGGGCAGGGCCCCCATTGCGTGATCCTCAAACCGTTGGTGGAGGGCGCGTGTCTGTTGCGCTAGTTCCTAGACTAGGTGGGTTCGATCAGTTAGTTGTTGGTCGATGCGTGGGTCGGTGGCACCATTTGCCGTTAGGAGACGCAGGCAGTTGTTGTTAGAGGTCATGGCCCGTGTTTTGACCATCGAGTGTACCAAGAAAGAAAGAAATAAGTTTCCACAGACGGCGCCAAATGGTGATACCTCGTTGGTTGAAACATGAGTGTCGAGCCTCGCCTACCTCCTGTGCGTTCTTCTCTCTCCCTGTGAAGACAAAACTAAGACTCGTATCGATGGGGTACCAGCCGAGTACCCTCCGATGCTTAAGTTAGACCTCGCTCAAGATCTTAATTCAAAAGTAATAGTTTTTGGAATTCAAAATATACCTTCGTAGGAGGGAGCTGGGGTTAATATATGGAGAGAGTCTTATGAGGAATTGAGCAAAATCCCACAGTTTATGCGGTAGTCATCTCAGGAAATCAGCCCTCTCCTGATAAGGTGGGCGCGTCTCCTGAATTAACAGATAAGGTTGTGGATAGGTTTGGCGCCTACCTACTCGGTCGTTCGCCCAGCCCTTCGGCCTTACTTGGTCGGTCATACTTTAACGCGCACAGTTATCAACCAGTTAGTTGCAACCGACCACATCAGTAACTAAAATAAGTTAATAAGTCAATAAGTAAATTTGCCCAAACAGGTCCAACATCACAACTCAGAGTGAGAGAGAGAGAGAAAAGAGAGGTATTGTTGAACTGGGTGAAAAATGGGTAGAATGAGAAGGTTACACATAATAATAATAATAATAATAATAATAAGAAAAAAAGGAAGAAGGGAAAATTAAAAAAATAGTAATAAATTAAATAAAATCTCACATTTTTTGTTATGTCAGTGACAGAAAAAATAGAAGAGAAATATGTGTATATATTGTCAGATAAAGTGAGGAAGATCAATATTATTTTAAAAAGTAAAAGGGTTAAGAAAATATTTATGTTTTTATCAAAAATCTCAAGAGGATTAGTGTAATTTATCCTAAAAATAATTTATCAAATAATTTATTTTAAAATTAATTTAATTTCTTAGTTAAAAATACAAAATAATAAAAAAAAAAAGAAAAAACCGAAACAGGCAAACGCACGCTTTTAAAATTGACCAAACACAAGCGTAAACATGCATTTGTTTCGTCGCAGCGTCAGTGGTATCACCGTCAGTCTAATCTATTGCTGGGTTCCTGCTGTGACAGTTTACGGTAGGAGGAGTTGTCATCTTAAAATCGTATTATTTAGAATTCAAAATTTAATAGGTTAATAAATTTTTTAAAATAAATATATTTTGATAAAATAAATAATTATGTTCGATTAACTTAAATATTTCCAAAAATTATCTAATTAATAAGTTAAATATAGTGACCAATTCTAATTAAATATCTGAATTCTAAATAAATTAATTTTAAACTCATAATACTTGGTCAAAAAGTCTAATCGAGGACAGGTAGGTGGGAGATTCATTTAGTGTCAAGATTAGCTTATTTTGAGGTTATTTAATATTGTTAAAATTAATAATTTATAAATTTTAATTTATATTAGAAATTATATATATTTGATAAATATATTAATTTATAGTTAAAATATATAAAAAAAATTATAATTTATATTAAAAATTATAAGTTTTTAAAAATAGTAAAATTTATTGTTACAATTAATATTAAAAACTAAAAATTAAAAATTAAACAGAAACATTCAGCCAAACACCTATTTTATGCGTTTATAGTGCTCACCTGTCCTGTTCAATTACGTTGACCGTGCTAACACTTTAAATTTATAAAATAATTTCACTTACAAGATTCTGATTATGGTTATAGTTTTACTAAGTACAAAATAAAATTTTGCAGGCATGTTTAGTTAAGTGATTAAATTAGTGAAATAAAAATTACAAACAAATGAGTTCCACTTAAGACTTAGTGTTTATTTGGAATGTTTAAAAATTTTAATTTTTAAAAAGTTTAGTTTAGTTTTTTAAAAATAAGAGAAATAAAAAAATTAAATTATTTGGGATAATATTTTGTAATAAATTTCTTGTTTTTTTTTTATTTTTTATTAAAATATCTAAAATATTTTTACTTTTAATTT
Organism: Heliamphora exappendiculata; assembly: GCA_034768845.1. Classification (NCBI taxonomy): domain Eukaryota; kingdom Viridiplantae; phylum Streptophyta; class Magnoliopsida; order Ericales; family Sarraceniaceae; genus Heliamphora; species Heliamphora exappendiculata. The sequence goes on from JAOTRH010230222.1 coordinate 15,489, forward strand.
TTAAGTTGTAGTGTTTAAAATATTAACATGATTTTTTTTATTTTTATGAATATAATTAAAATTTTAAAATAAAAATAATATAGTAATTTTATGTTTAAAAAAATTATAATGTTTAGTATATATACTTATCTTTTTTTTAAACAATTCTAATTAAATATCTAAATTCTAAATAAATTAATTTTAAACTCATACTACTTCCTACTATAAGTTATTTACAGCTACCCAACTCCGGTCTAATTGACGACAGTTGGGCAGATGATCATTTATATGTGGTCAAAAAGTCTAATCGAGGACAGGTAGGTGGGAGATTCATTTAATGTCAAGATTTGCTTATTTTGAGGTTATTTAATATGGTTAAAATTAATAATTTATAAATTTTAATTTTTAGGTTTTTTTAGTTTTTATTAAAATATTTAAAATATTTTAATTTTTAATTTTTAAATTATAGTGTTTAAAATATTAACATGATTTTTTTTATTTTTATGAGTGTGATTGACTTTTTAAAATAAAAATAATATAATAATTTTATTTTAAAAAAACCATTATGGTGTTTGCAATATATATTGGCCTTTTCTTTTAAATTAAGTGATAAAAAAGATAGTTAATTTTTTAAAAAATCAAACAAATCATCTTAAAAATTGACTTTTTTTATCGTTAATAAAAAATTAACTTAAAAAGTATCTCAAATTGGCCGTTACTCCTGCGGGACAAGTATGAGAGAATATTCTAGGACACATGAGTCTAATATATTCTTTAATTAGGGCTATTCTAATTTAAGAATGACAATGGAACGAATTTAGAGTAGGGTGTGTTCTTTCACTCTCATCTCATTTATTAGCATAGCGGGGTTGAAGAACAATAATTGAGAAAATAGTGGAGGCGGAGCGGGGCGGGGGCTAGGGCGGAACGAAAAATATATATTTTACTTTAAAATAAATTAATACTAATAATAATAACATGATAAGATATTAAAATAAGAATATTGATCAATGACTATAATTAAAAAATAAAAAAATAAAAAATACAAGTAAAAAAATAAATATAAGTATAATATTTTTGTATTTTGATTCTATTAAATTGTTAAAAAATAAAATTTATATACATGTTTATATATTAAATATATGGGATAATTACACTTATCTCCCATGAGATTTAAGCTTATTATAGAGATCTCCCATGTGGTCTCTGAAATTACACTGTCTTACCCTGTCAAACTTGTCTAACAAACGCTATTAATTGCAAATGATTTTTTTACCATTTTACCCTTGGTGCATGTGGAGGGTTTTAGCTTCAACAGAAGCTTGGAGAAGAAGATGATCAGGGAAAAAAAAGCCGACTCAATTGCTGCCACCCGCCACCTCCCCTAACGCCGCGACCAACTCCACCGCACCACCAACCGTCGCTGCCGAATTCCATTGCTGGTCTCCGTCCACCGACACCAAAGCTACCTTCCCTTCAGCGACACCACCTCGGCGATCCGCCATCTCTCTTTCTCTACCTCTATGTTATTTTCTCAATCTCTCTCTCTCATTCATGTGTATTATCTCTCAATGCACCATACCGCCACCACCGCACCACATCTCCACACCAACGAACGCCTCCACCACGACACCACCACCACCATAACGCCATCACCCCATCTTCACCGAGAAAACCCCTCACCCGTGCATGAAATTTAAAAAATATATATATTCATCTCACAATTTCAAATTTTTTTTCTAAATTCATCAAATTACAGGAATTTCCAAACACAGAGCAATTCCCAAACACCAAGAAATTTCCAAACACACATAGCAACTCCCAAACACACAAAGCAACACAAGGAGAGGAAGAAGAACATTTATATGCATATACACATATGTATTGATATAATAACTTTCTTAAATTTGTTTCAAAGACCTCAATCGGAGCTTAGCTCTCGTCAATGGCGAACCCAAACCTGGCCTTCCTCTTTCTCATCCTCTTCCCTCTTTCTCTCATCGCTTTTCTCTCTCTCATCGTCCGCCCCCGCCCCGTCAACATCCCAATCAAAAATCGCCACGTGTTCATCACCGGCAGATCGAGCGGCATTGGCCTGTCTCTGGCTCACCAGGCCGCATCGCAGGGCGCGCGCATCTCCATCCTCGCCCACAACCGTGATAAGCTCGAAGAGGCGAAGTAGGCAATCCGCCTCTCCACCGGCATCGACGTCGCCGTCTTCAGCGCTGACATGCGCGACTTCGATGCTGTGAGAAGTGCGGTGGAGGAGGCAGGGCATATCTATAAATTTGTATATATATATATGTATATATAGAGAGATATATATTGATATATATGAAGAGAGAGATATAAGAGAGATAAGAGAAAGCTAGGGGAAGAGAGAGATAGAAAGACGGAGAGAGAGATAATAGAGAGAGGGATAATATGGGAATAAAAAATAAAATATTAACAAATTTATATTTTTTATTTAACAGTCAACTAACGGCAGCTAACAGAAGGGGGCATTTGATACTGACAATTAAAACAGAAGAGAGGATAGTGTAGTTTTAAAGATCACGAGAGAGATCCCTGTAATAAGCTTAAATCTTAGGGGAGGTCAGTGTAATTATTTCTAAATATATTTAATTTATTTCATCAGGGGCGAAGCGGGTGAAAATGGGACGAAAGTTGTAAATACTGCTTCCTACCCGTTACCTAACAAGTGCGGAAAAAACCTGTATAAAACGAGACCAAAAGTAGAGGCGAAGCAGCTACGGGTATAATTGTCATTCTTATTCTAATTGATAGAATGATAGTGAGATTAAATAGGACACAATTAATAATGTGGGGGAGTAGATTGCTCTGGACTATTTTTTTTATTAAATTTACTTGCTAAAATGTTTTTCTCTATTTATTTAATTATTTTTCTTATACTAATCAAATATAAAATTAATTTTGTGATATAACTATTCTCTCATAGTTTTATTTATAATCCCATGGTACAATTTACACAATCCTATCTATAGTTTTATTATATCACATCTTTTATTTGATTCTAATATCTGTTTTTGTTTTGTGGTATAAATCATTTTTTATCATATAATATAACCAATTTTTTAAAAAATAATATAACTAAATTTTTTGTTTTGTGGAATCAACCCATATTTGGGTTAGCTTTTTTTTCTTCTTTGTTTCTAGACTAATTTGTTTTTTAAGAAATCAACTTTTAAACTACAACCATTAATATAATAAAAGACTAAATAAGTTTTTTTTTTCTTTTTTTCAAAAAATTTATTCACATAATAAATAATATAATTTTTTATTTTTTGAAATAAGAATAACAACTTTAATGAAAAATTATTTTTTCTCAAAAAGTAAAAAATTAAAAATTCATCATAATTAGAGTAACTTAAATGTAAAAATTAAAATTATATTAGATACTTAAATAGATACATATAATAAATAATAGAAAAATATATAAAATAATTTTAGAAGTAAAAAAGTCACACTCTTCTAAATAATTTAATTCTTTTCTTTGGTAAAACCAAAATTTTGAAAATGTAGTTTTTAAAGATCTTAAAACATGACTTTTTAGAATGCTTCGAATCCAACCATTGTTGGACCATTGAAATCATTGCACACATTGTTGTCCGAAGTACGACTCGTCCTATTAAAGCATAAAGTATCTGATGTTTGAATATCAAGATGCAGATATAACAATGGTATGATCTCGTTTCTACAATCACAAAAAATAAAAATAAAAACTAAATATTTAAATTAAAAATCAATTGATCAAAAGACAACGTCTCAAAATCACACAACGAACTGAATCTAAAATAAAGAATAAACAAGCGAGTTTGAACTACTCCTAAAAATACTAAACTAGAGATTCATCATCCCATAAGTAAAGAAGAAGTTTAGCCATTCATGTTGCAGCTTGAAAACATGAAAAGATGAGGAAGAATAGAGCCCCGAGCCTCTGTCTTTGACTTTTCGACACTTCTCGAGCCTTCTAAATCGACTACCTCACGTCCTCTGAGCACTTGACTTCTAATTTAAGAGATAATCTAATGGAGAACACTGGCCACCTATTTATAGGTGAGCAGTTCGGCCAAAGTTTCCGTCTTTCAGTCCAACATTGTCAGTGCGCCCCGTTCGGACGCCGCTTATTCCGTTCGAACAGTTTGCACTTTCATCTAAACGTCGATTGATCCTGTTCGGACGCAATTCCTTCTGTTAAGGTTTTGTCCGGACTCTGCTTAATGCTTGTCCAGATGTTTTTCTCTATGGACGTCTTCCGTCTGGACACGGACATAGTCCATTCGAACAAAATATCTTTTGGGCCACTTCCTCCGGACGCGGACATAGTCTGTCCGAGCGCATCTTTTGCGAAAATTTCTTTTATGTCCCATATCCCCCTTTTGTCCCATTTTATACCATTTTTTCTTTTAACCCACTCCATTTGATAATGTTGACAAAAACACTACAAAATAAATTATTAAATAGAATTTCGAGGCTTAAGATAGTGTATTTTATGAAATAAGATCGACATTTTTACGTACCGATCGCACTCCCAACTTATACTTTGCTAGTACTCGAGCAAAGCAAAGAAAATCCTATCCCTTTACCCCATATTTTTTTTTTGGGTTGAGAAGATCAAATTAGTAAACTGTAAAAATACTACCCTTGACATTGAATTTATATATCATCTTGGCTAATTGCTATTTCTACAAAATTTTTACCATAAAAGTTGGACCTAGCATTTATGTGTTGACTTGGCTATTTAAATAAGTCTCGTGCCTCAAAATATTTAAAGTGCGAATTTCTATCAAAACTATTACGGATGTTTTCTTTGGTGAAGAGGGATGCACCGGATATCTATTACTTTTAGAAAAATATATTTTTCTTTTTAAAACAATAAAATCCAAGATATCTGAGCATCTATTTTAGAAAAATGGAATCGTCATTTGTTTTTTTGAGAAAAACTAAAAAAAATAAAAAGAAGGTTGCAGGTCTTTTAAAAATGTAACCAGAGAAAAAGATGGTTCGGGAGTTAAGATATGAAAAAGAAAAAATGTTAGGCACCTTTTTTGTTCAACCGTGAGGTTGGCCTCTACTTTATCAATATTAGTTTTTGTTGTAAATTTTTTAAAGATAACATATACAAAATGAGAGGCTAAAAGAAGTTCAAACAAAAGCAATCAATGAAATAAAATCATAACTATGATTCCTAGGGTCATGCAACTTTGTTGTTATTTCTAGAGATGCCATGCGTATCGTTTGAGCAAAGAAAAATGAAAAACATGTAAATAGGCGATAAAATGAACAAATAAAAGTTTAAGGGTCATGCAACAACGTTTCTGCCTCTAACATGCTATAAGCAGGCTGAACAGAATAAACAAAAGAGACTACAACATCATATTTAGACTACTAGATATGCAGCAAACTCGTGGTCGTAGCAACAAATGTTGCGGCCGTGACAAAAATGGTCACAAAATAGGCAGCCGTGACAAAAATCGGATTACCGTGAAGAACAGACTAAACAAAGCTCACGGCCGTGACAACTAAAAATTACAGCCATGGTTTTTAAGGGTATAAAAGGGTATATACATTGTACAAGGTTTAAAACAGACTCAAATGAATAGGATATACGGTACAGAGACCATAACTTATTGGTATTAGGTTAGATCCACCATTCTCCATCCTTTATACAAGCGATGACTCTAAACAGAATGCATAGGATATCAAATATGAATAACAGAATGCTTAAAACACATTTTCATGTTACTAGTCTCACAAAACCTCACGGTTATAGCAAAAAGATGTTGTGGCCATAACAAACACGAAGGACAAAGATGCAGCCGTCATGTTTTCATAACCTTAGAACATGCTGATATGAAGGTGTATAGAATGAAGGTCATAACCCATTTGGTCTAGGCTAGATCTGCCATTCATTGCCCAAAAGGAGATCAAACAGAGATACAGAAAAAAAGCTAAACAGAGCAATACAGGGATATGCACCCTTGAAATAAACATATAACAAAGAGTTTTGAAGAGAATTTTCACATTTTTGACTTTAAAACAATGTCATGGCCGTAACAACAGGATGTTGCAGCCGTGAGTAAAAAAAGGCATAAATGCATAGGCTCTTATAAAAAGTATACAGCCGTGACTTTAAGTTTAACAAAACAAATGGCCGTGACATAATTAGGACACGATCGTCATGCTCCAGAACCTCAGAAAGCTTTTTGATGTGCTTAATGTTCTTGTGAACATTGAAATAGAATGTAAACAAACATAAACATACAACATAGAGGGCTATAAGTACACTTTTAGTAATGAAAAACTTGAAAAAAATGATGCTTACATTGAAATGAATGATAAATAAGCAATAAAAAATAATGAAAACCTTATCCACGACACCCTCTGGAGAAGAAGATGAGGGTTTAAGAAGAGTCGTGGGTTCCTAAGGCTACCTTATGTGAATATCCACCTCAAATGGCCCATCGGCAGTGACGATACCTCCAAGTCAATATATGTTCTCCAGGAACTGCCCCGCGGCAAGCAAAAACACAAACGAGGCTCGGGAAGTATAGAATGGATGGGAGAATATCGAATAGAAAAGTATTTTGGCAGAGTTTGGGCCTTTAGGTGTTTATTCCTCTTTGTTCTGTTGGGAAACGACGCCTATTTATAGGCAAGGCGAGCAACATAGACCCCTTGTAGGATGTTACTACCTGTTCACAAAGCGGTAATAGTGATGGTCGTTACCTTTTTTCTTTTGTATAGTGATGGCTACTACCTTTATGGTGATAAAAAGGACAGCCGCGACTTTCTAAAGTCGCGACCTATATAAATAAGTGACGACTGTGAAAAAGAAAGTCACAGCTTGGTGTAGGGTTTTCAAAAAGATTATGGCCATGAGAGCAAGAACACGACTTATTATAGGGTTTTCAAAAAGATAGTTGCCGTGAGGATGGGAATATCACGGCTTGAAAGGTTTTTTAGGTTTTTGAATTTTGAGCCATATTCGTGATTTTGCTTCTTTGGGAGTATCTTTGAGCATGATTCTCATACTTTCGTCATTGGAGCGCATCCGAGACTGGTGCCTAAGATTCAACTTGGTCAGATTAGAGTGTTTACAATTGCTCTTCTTTCACAGAGTTTGCAACAACTCGTGGTGCAAGTACATGTCAAAACTTTAGAGACAAACTGATTGAACAAGCCGCCAATCTTAGGCACAAATAAAACATGCAAAAAGAGCATGGTTGAACTCGAATTTTCATCGAGCTTTCTACGTACCTTCATTGTAAGGGATCATACCGATCGTAGTTTGTGGGATAATGCATATGATCCAAACAGGTTAAGCATGATGCATGACAGGTACAATGCAGTACAAGAAAATTTTTTATGGTCACAATGTGGACCGAGGGATCATCAATTAGTTTTAGGTCGTGAAAAGACCGATGATGCTAAGGGCAGTTTAAGGTCATGTGGGGACTGGTAAGTAATTTTAAGGTCATAAGGAGGATCGGCAGGTCAGTTTAAGGTCATGAGGGGGACCGTACTCTTAGGGGCAATTTTAGTTCATACGAGGACCAGTAGTCAGTTTAAAGTCATGAAGAGGACCAAAAAGATAAAGGGGCATTTTAGGGTCGTACGAGGACCGATAAGTCAGTTTAAGATCATGAGGAGGACCGATTGTTCTAGGGGCATTTTAAGGTTATGCGAGGACCGATGAGTCATTTTAAGGTCATGAGGAGGACCGATTGGTTGAAAGGTAATTTCAGATCATGCGAGGACCGATAGTCAGTTTAAGGTCATAAGAAGGATCGAAGGTGTTAAGGGCATTTTAAGGTCATGTGAGAACTGACAAGTCAGTTTAAGGTTATAAGGAGGATTGATGAGGTGAATATCAGTTTAAGATCTTGAAAGGACCGGTAAGTTAATTTTAGGTCGTGACAAAGACTGGAGGAGTTGAATATCAGTTTAGGGTCTTAAAAGGACTAGTAAGTCAGTTTTAGGTCGTGACAAGGACCATAGGCATTGAATTTCAGTTTAGGGTCTTAAAAGGACCGGTAAGTTAGTTTTAGGTCGTGACAAGTACCAGAGGGATTGAATATCAGTTTAAGGTCTTGAAAGGACTGGTAAGTTAGTTTTAGGTCGTGACAAGGACCGGGATTTTCGAAGGGGCATTCAGAACATAAAGAAGGGATAAAAGAGTTTTTGATTTGTTAAAAAAACTACGTAAAAGGTTGCATAATGTTTCAAAAGATGGGGGCATGGAAAACATAGCTGATGTTACTTTATAAAGTGACGACCTGTACTATTGTGCCCTAGGGATGGGGTGGCCTGAACATAAAAGTCACGGCTGTGAGAAATGTTTGAGAAAAAGCTACGGCTGTGGCTAAAAAAGGTTGCGGCTTGGGTCAAGTTGTTACAACCGTCATATATTTAAAGGCACCGGATCTAACGGCTACGAGGTCGATAGCAGAACATAAATTCTGAGATAGGTTCAAAAATCATTCGCGTGAATCTCAAACAGCACTCTCTTCTCTCACTCTCTTGACTCTCTCATCTCTCTCGTATTCTCATCTCTCTTGCCTGTTATCTCTCTCGTCTTTCTCATCTCTTTTGCTTCTCATCCCTCTCTCTCTCTCTCTCTCTCGCTCTTGAGCTCTCTCGACCAAAGGTGTTTTTCCTCTCTCTCCTTTCGCTTGTGTTTTCGGTTCTCATGGGCGATCTTGGCTTTGGATTCGTCGGGAGGCGGGTGGTGGCACCGGTGGGGGCAGAAGCGGCTCGGTTGGTCATGAAGGCGATGGTTGTGCCAGCGGTGATGGTGGTAATGCTGGAGATGGTGGAGCCGGCAGTGATGGAGGAGATGGGGCCGAGGACCTTCTCGGGGGTGGTGCTCTAGGTATGCCAGAACATTTCGATCTGGCCACGTACATCCCTCTTTTTCACTGGTTGTGGAAGTCGGCTATGAAGAGGTTTATTATCTTGGACATGATCGCAGAGCACGAGATTCTCCTCTACCTTCGTGAGGATCATTTATCGATTAGGAACCTCGACGTGACTTGAATCATTACTCGCTTTGTGAATCATTTGTGCATTTGAACTTGGTTTGTATTTAATTGAATTGAATTTGAAATATCATTGGATGCTTGAGTTGGTTTAGAAATGAATTGAATTCGAATTGGAAGTTGGATTCGAGATTTAAAATTTTAGACTTGGATTAGAATTAGACCGACCTTGACTTTAGCTTGGACTTGAATTTATGGTGGATTTGAACCTTGAACTCGGATGGAAATAACTCTCGAACTTGGATTAAAATGAACTTTGAATGTGGATAAACATTGGATTGAACCTTGAACTTAAACCTTTTGGATGAAACTTTGGATTCGAATCTTGAATTAAAGTTGAATTGTATATTAGATTTGAATTGAATTGAATTGGACATCAAGTTGGAATTGAAATTGAATTGAAATTGGATTTGAAAACGAGTTGAATTTGATTTGGATCTTAGATTTTACAATAGAAGCAATTGGAATTGAATTAGATTTTAGATTGTAATTGGAATTGAATTGCATTTTGAAATTGATTTAAACTTTGGTAATGGGGCCAATTTGAGTCGTGGTTGAGTTTGATTGAAATCCAAGTTAAAATTTGAATCACTTGAATGACTTGAATCTCGTATTGAGTTTGAAATGGATTTGATCGGGATTTAATTGAAAAGTGCTTTGAGACTTGGATAAAACAAGTTATGGATACAAAGATGAATCAACTTTGAGAACTAGGTTTGCAACGGAACGAGAACCATGTTAAGTTTCAATTTTGAGTTTTAGAACGAATTAGAAATTAGGTTGATTTGAAATTGAGAGTTTGAATGCTGATTTGAAGTTGAATTGAGAGTTTGAAGTTAAAAATTTGAATTTGAATTGAATTAGATCGGTTAGTTGTTCGAGCTCTCTCTCTCTCTCTCTTTTTTCTTTGCATTGGGCAGTTAAGTTTGGATTTGATTTGATTTAAACTAGATTTAAGCGGAGTATTAATTGACCTTTGAATTTGAAGTTGAATCCTAACGTTTGAAATTGAAATTGAATGGATCATTGGATTTAGATTTAAAGTGGGAACAAGATTTGAACTTTGAGTTTTGGAATGAAAGGAATTTGGTTCAACGAAATTTTGAATTTGGATTGAATTGAATCATGCCATCGTCTTTAAAGAATTGAAAACAAATTTTGGGTTGGTTGGAAGTTATATTTTTTTAAGAATTTGAATTGGAATATAAACTTGAATTTTGAATGAAGTTTGGTTTGCACGAAGGTTGTTTTGGAATCCGTTTTCTAATTTTGAAGTTAGATTCAAAATTATCGTTTATTGGAAGGTAATAGGTGGTTTGTATGTTTTGGTTTTAGAAGATGGTGGAGAATTTTGTTTTAGTTATCTCGTTGTACATTTGATTTTAATTTTATTGTCGTTTTTTACTGATTCCTTTGTTTTGTTTTTGTTTTAGGGGTGACTTCGTATTCAAGGTTTCGGTGGGTTCGCGAATGTTTTGGAGTGGTACATGGCGCTCCCTCCTCGCAACAAACAAATCATTGACCAGATAGGTTTTTGCAGCTTTATCACCACGCTGGAAGGGGCCAGCAACAATCGGGTCACCCTCACGGCCTTGACCGAGAGATGGTGGGACACCACCAACACTTCTACCTGCCTACTTTTGAGGTCACACTCACTCCTCTTGACTTCCTCCTTATCATTGGGATCCGGGTGGGCGGCGACCCAATCCCGTTTGATACTGACATCTGCCGAGCCTCGCGGCTCTTACGCACCTTCTCGGCCATGTGCCCCCTTTCATCGACAAGGGAAGCATCCAATACATGTGGCTAAAGAAGACATTTAGCCCCTTCGTCTGCTCAGAGGTCCACCACTTCAAGTGGGTGACACGTGCATTCCTTCTCTATATGTTCGGGATAGCCTTATTCCCGAACTTAGAGAACATGGTGTACCTCCACTACCTCGCTGCTATGGTGATGGTGGACCAGATCGGCTCTTATAACTGGGGAGGAGTTACATTAGCTACTTCATATGGATACATGAGTGTGGCCATCGGGACCTCCGATCTGAGCATTGGTGGGCACTGGCGTATCTAGGAGGTATATCTGCTTTCTCATCTTTCTGTGCTTTTCTTTTCCATTTCTATATCTGCATATCTGTTTCAACTGAACTGATGCTCCTCTTGATTTTTTGCAGTTCTGGGCCTACGAGTTCCTAGATGACGACCACCTTTTCCTAGACAGCCTCATTCCCGACCGCGTATGTCATTTACTGCTATTATTCGTTTGTTCTTTTCATTCCTTGTACATACACTGCTTACTGACATGCTTCTTTGATTTTCAGGTCCCCTGGGACATATGGATTGGCATAGAGGAGTCAGTTGGTGCCTATTTTATGTGGAGTCGCAAGGTTACTCAGACCTGCATCTTGCTTGAGGGGCCATTCTGCAGAGAGTGATACATTGGTGAGCGCGTTGTTCGACGATCCCTGGGGTATGACAATTTTTGTATCTCAAGGATGCCTCTGATGGGGATGCGGCAGATCGACACCCTCTGCACGGTTGAGATTATCCGTGCCATGGTAGGCCTTGATGCTGGTACACTCTTCGAGGGCGAGGATCGTGACTATACGGTCTTTGCTCGAGAGAGGCTCATGCCTGCCATAGGTGCCCATGCTGTCGTGCGGGGACCACCTCCCGCTGCCTTTGGTCCTACTCACCCTGAGCTTCCATGGACAGTGGACACCTTTGTAGACGGGAATCTTCATCAAATTCGGATCCCTGAGCCAGCGGCCCAGGAGATTCTCCTTCCCCCCAGTTGCTGAGCAAGTATGACACCTTTCCTTCTGTTTTTCATACTGTCCCTTACATCTGGTTACACTTATTCTCATGACTGATTCTGGTTCTTATGTCTGTACTGGGTCTGATATCTGACTGCACTGATTTGGTTCTTCTCTTGACAGATGTCTCGGGGTGGTGTGATCAGTGCCTTTGTCTCATCTCCGGGTTGAGGGTATTGGTTCGTTGCTGGGATGCTGCTTTCCGAGCCTAGGGCATGGAGCCTCCTGCTCCTCGGGGTTGTCCTGCTGTGGTACTTAGCTCTTCCTAGCTCACATTTACATTTTTGCACTTTTCCTCTTCTGCACATATTTATCTTCCTTAGCTGATGTGGCCCTTTTTCTCCTTTCAGCGTGGGCGTGGCAGAGGACCGAGGACTCACGGCCATCGCATGGCACCTGCTGCTCTAGTCGCAACGCCAGTATAGACTTCTGCTTCCACTTATGTTGCCGCTACTTCTTCTAAAGTCGGGACTTCCAGCGCGGCGCAGACTGGTATATGCATAGAGGAGGGGACGGGATCAATGGGGTCATATGATGAGTCATCTTAGAGAGGCTACATCGTCTGGAGGAAGAGGACCCAGTGGGAGTGACCGACCCGTGCTACCCCTACTGCTGATGATCTTCTTTTCTTTTCTTCTTACTGTACATGGAGGCCTACATGCCAATTTTCATTTGGGCCTACGTGCCCGCTTGATACATTATGTTACTCTACCTTGTTGTACCATACAGATACACTACTCTGGCTTACTACACAAATACACTGATTTTTTATGCTCGCTGTTCCACTGATACATTGTTCTTGACATACATTGATATATTGCTCCCAACACACTGCACAGATACAATGGATAGGGCTTGCGTGCCACTATACACATACGCACATTACTTAACTTTTGATGGATTGGGCCTTCGTGCCCTGTGGTTCACACTTTTGATTATCATGGATGCCTTAATGTTATTATGTTATGAAAATCACTTTTAAAATGCTTCGACTCCTATTATGCATGTTGTATGATTCATGGGTTGTGGTCTTGCCATATGAACTGCTTTCCTTGTTGCGAGTTGCTAACAAGTTCGCAACCACAGTTTGGGGCATGTTTGGCAAAATGGGAATAGGCTGTCAAGATTTTTGCATAAAAAAGTTACAGTTGTGAGAAATAATCTCGCAGCCATTGGTTTTGGATATGGCGGCCTGACCTTTTATGGAGAAAAGTTCATGGCCTGGACATTGGGATGCCCCATACTTTACCGATAGTGCTCATTGGGCTTGACGCAGTCCACACCAAGGATGCCCTTTACTTTGTCGATAGTGCTCTCCTGCTGCAGGTAGTCTCTTGACTCTCATTTTCCTGTGTTTTTCTAGAATTTTTTCACTCAGCTTTTTTTTCATGTGTTTTCTCTCTATTTTTCTCGCTTAGCTCTCATTTTTCTATATTCTTTTAGGTTTTTTCACTTAGCTCTTTTTTCTATCTTTCTCTCAGGTTTAGCTAATGGAGAAAGTGAATTTACTAGAGAAGCCCATGTCCGACAGTTACATCATGAAATCCTTTTCTCGTCATTAGGTTTATCACCTGTGCTCGACCGAGGCTGCTTGGCAGGATTACTTGAGTTCTTTGATTGGGGAGGACATCTTCTGGCTATGCTCCTGGCTGAAGATATCTTCCATGACTACTGCGACTATAGGCCACTTGAGGGTCCTGTTGGTCAGCTTGAAGCTGGCCACCTTCTATCATCCTTATCTCATTCTTCGTTAGTTCAAGCGTATTTAGATCTGCCCTGAGACTGCTGTGAGCCATCTGTACAGTTCTCCTCACCTAGCCCCTTTCTTGGGTTAGTACTAGCGGGCTTGGTCTTCTCAACTGAGGATACCGATTGGCAGGGATTTTGACAACGGGTTATCTGCGAGTTACAAACTTGGCTACAAGCAGAGATAGAGCGCAGGGTAGGACAGGATGGGAATGCAAAGAGAAGGACTTGACTTTGCTTTACTGTACCTCAATATTTTTCCTGTTTCCCTTTTTAACTTGTTAGGATGAATAATTGTGAGCCTTTCTTACTTTTAAAAAGTGTATTGGTAAAACTCATTAATAAAAGTTTCTCCACTTCTGGTTTATGGTGACTTTTTAGATTTTCGTTCTTACGAAATAATCATTATATTAGAAAAACTTAAAATAAGTTTTTACATTGATCTTGTTTCTTAAAACATGGTTACAAAAGGGTAAATTTCAACTTTAGAGGTTTGGGTTGAACTTTTGACAGAAGCTTCTTATGTATCGCGAAGAAAGGGAGAATCAGGTTATAACGTAGTTCGAGGCTCGAGTTACACTCGAGTTTTGACGCTCTCATTTTGCGGGCTTTCCCCCAGGGGTAGAACTTCTTAAGCTGGTCTAAGTTGAAGGGTTTAGGGAAAACATTTTCGTTCAAGTCCATAAGGATGGCAACGCCTCCTGACATCAAGGCCTTGATGAGATAGGGTTAAGCCCAATTGGGTTTGAACTTACCCCTTCGATCAAAGATTGCAGCTCAGATCTCTTTGAGGATGAAGTCACCTTCCTTCAAGTCCTGAGACTTAACCTTCTTGTTAAATGCCCGAGCTATCCTTGAACAAGAAATAGGGCCCAAAGTCTCCTTTCATTAAATAGGAGCAACTCTTCGAACCTGTCCCTTTATCATTCCGACTAGGGGATATTACTTTCAGCTATTACCCTTAGAGATGGGATCTCAAATTCTATAGGTAGAATTACTTCCACTTAGTAGACTAAGGCATAGGGTGTTACTCCAGTAGAAGTTCTAATCGATGTTCAGTATCCCCAAAGTGCAAATGGCAACTTCTTTGGCCAATCTTTGCTTCCCTCTATTATTTTTTATAGGATCTTTTTCACATTCTTATTTGTGGCTTCTACAGCTCCATTGGTTTGCGATTTGTGCGGTGAAGACTTATGGATGATGATTCGATACTCTTTCAAGAGGTCTAGAACTTCTCCTTAAAAGTGGGAACCATTATCAAAAATTATCTTATGTGAAACTCCGTATCAAGAGATGAGGCCTTCCTTGATGAATCTAGATACTTAGGAGACCTTCAAAACTGAGTAAGAGGAAACTTCGACCAACTTCATGAAGTAATCAATTGCACGGGAATAAACTCGTGCCCATTCGATGCCTTGGGCGTAACCTTCCCTATCATGTCAATTCCCCAAACTGAGAATGGCCAAGGTAAGGTCATGTCATAAAGCTGAGATAGCGGCACACGCATGACGTTCGTGTGGATTGGGCATCTCCGAACGAACTGGTGGCAGTCTATTTCCATTATCATCTAGAAATACCCTTGGCGTAGAATCTTCTTAGCCAGCATTATCCTACTCATGTGAGATCCACAACTCCTCTATGAATTTCTCTCATCACCTCGCATCCCTCTTCTGTGTCGACACAAAGCTTATTGACTCCCTGATATCCTCTTTTGTATAGTTTCCCTCCACAGATTACAAACTATGTGGCGAGTCCTCTGATGGCTCTCTATCCTTTTACCGACTTGGCTAGGATATTCCCCCTTCTCAATGAAATTCCAAATGTCGTGATACCATGGTTGCCCGTCGTTGGCTTCTTGGGTATCGACGATGTTGCTGCTCGCAAGTGTATCCCTCTGTTGAATCTTGAAAGACCTCATCCTTACCCCTGGTGGTATGTCAATCATTGACACTAGAGTATCCAAGGCTTTGGCGAACTTGTTCTGTAGTCTCGGAGCATGGGTGAACACCACGCTTTCAAAGCAAGGAATCATTAACTCGAGCTCTCGGTGGTACTGAACTAGCCTTTGTTCTTTAACCTTCCACTCTCATTTGGCTTAGGAGAGGAGCAAAGTTGAGTCTCCTATAACCTCTAACTTTCTTGTCCCTAGTTCCAAGGCAGCTTCTAACTCGGCTAAGGAAGCTTCGTACTCGGCTTGATTGTTAATGACCTCAAAACTCAACTTAAAAGCCAAAGGGATATGGGAGTCATTGGAGGTGATGAGGAGTATCCATATCCCGTATCGGTATTGGTTTGAAGCTCCATCGAAATTCAAGGTCCACAGATTGTTCTCAATCTTCAACACTTGCTCATCGAAAAACTCAAACTCGGGTTCTTCTTGCCCTTCAATAGGATGGTTGGCCAGGAATTCTGCGACGGCTCTCCCTTTAGCTGACTTTCTTGTGACATATTGCAAGTTAAATTCAGCCAGCATGAGCAACCAATGAGCTAACTTTCCTGTCAATGCTGGCTTCTCGAAGAGGTATTTGAGCGGGTCCATCCTTCAGATTAGAACAACTCGGTATGCTAGCATGTAATGGCGTAACTTCCTGAATGCCTAGACTAGCACCCAACAAGTCTTTTTCAAAGGCGTATACCGTTGTTCGAATTTGGTCATCTTCTTACTCAAGTAATAGATAACTCTTTCTACCTTAGCTTCATCTTCCTGAGCAATCGTAAATCCCATTGCTGAATCAGTCACTAATAGGTATAGTATTAGAGGATTTTTGAGCTATGGTGGTGACAAAACTGGAGGATTTTACAAACAGTTCCATATGGCATTGAAGGCATCTTGACATTGCTGATCCCATTGAAACCTAGTTCCTTTCTTTGAAAGCTGGAATAGAGGTTCACAGGTAGTGGTCAGTTTAGCGATAAATTGGTTGATGAACTAAATTTTTCCTAGGAAACTCCTTACGTCCTTCTCAATTCTTGGAGAGGGCATTTCGAGGATGGCTTTGATCTTTAACGGGTCTACCTCTATACCTCGCTGTGTGATCATGAATTAGAGCATCTTCCCTGCTGTAACTCCAAAGGCACACTTCTGTGGGTTCAATCGCATTCTGTACTTTTTGATCTGCTCGAAGAACTTTCTTAGTGCGACAACGTGCCCTTCTCGGGTTTTGGACTTCACGATCATGTCATCCTTATATACTTCCACTTCTTTGTGTATCAGGTCATGTAATAACATGGTCACAGCCCCTTGATAGGTTGCTCCCGCATTCTTTAGTCTGAACGGCATGACCCTATAACAATAGGTGCCCCAAGGTGTTGTAAAGGTAGTCTTCTCTAATTCTTTTGGTGCCATCAAAATCTGATTGTATCTTGAGAAACCATCCATGAAGGATAGGAGTGCATTCTTAGCAGGTTTTGTAACTTCTTCCTTGATCTTAAGCGCCCAATCTGGCTTGATCCTTTGAAGCTTTTGCTTGACAGGTTTGGCATCGGGGAAGAGAGGAATTTGGTGCTATACGATGTTAGGGTCTATTACGGGCATATCTTCGTAGGACCACACAAAAATATCTTTAAATTCTTTTAATAAAAAAATTAGTTGTTGACGTTCCTCTAATGATAGCGTGAAACCAACTGTTAGAGGCAAACTTCTAAGATCATTGATTTGAATACAATTTTTCGATAAAAAATTACTGGATGGGCAATCGCCAAAATTGGGTCCAGATTAAATTTTTTTGATATCGAACGATCAAAATAAAACTTGTACTCCTAAAGTTAGATTTGGAATTATAACTTTTGAAATCTGGTAGATTGATTTCAGTTACTGCAACAACCACAAATGTGAATCCTTTGAGTTGAAACCCCGATCAAGCCTTCTACTGTATTCCTAATGCGAGTCACGAGCGTAAAGTGGATTACGATCCTTCGTGAACTTAAATCTGTTAAACTAATCACAATAGGAAATACGTGAAAACCCTAGTCTTGAAAGATGACTTATTTTTTATGTTTAGCATAACCGCATATATATAGAGCTACATCAGGGACCTGTGGAGTAAATATGACTTGGAATTTTAATATAATTATGAAAATTCGCATGCCCCTAAGGCAATTTCGTAAAAACATAAATTACAATTTATACTCTCAGCCAGATTCTCAAAACTGATTATTCAAGCTCCTGTTATTAAATGCTTAACTCATCCTCCACGTTAAGATTCTTGATACCCACCAATTAAATTTAATTACCGATAATTTAATTTAATCAGCTTCCTAAAATTATTTAAGCCCTTCTACTTAACTTATTTGCCGGCCGGATAATTAAATCCACCTGTAGATTTTGGCCCAGTCAAAACTTATAAGCTTCTTTAAAGGGGGTATCATCAATCTCGAACAATCGGGATGTGAATTTTGTCAATAATTAATATTAACTATATAATTAATATCGCTATCCAACTTATCGGAACTATTAACCCATAAAAGATCGCACCCTCTAATGAATAAAATTAACGAATATTAAATATACACAAATAATAATTATTTCGGGATTAGGAGTATAAGAACTCATAATAATCTTGGGGTATAAATTAATTTCTATAGTCAGTATAAAATTAATTACCCTAATGTAGTCATATTCAATACATACAAAGTGTACTAGTACAGAAAGTCAGAACAATAAACGATACTATTATCTGTTCCCTGTAACCAAGATAGACCTACTAAAAATTCTATGTTACAGTCGTACCAATAGTTTATCTAAATCTATCTAAACTGTGAACTTAAAACTTATATTCTGCAAGAACCTATAATCTGGTCTTCTGTGTGCAAGCCGTAATCTACACACCAAATTAAATACTGTATAGAATAAATAATATTCATACTTAACATTAAATAAATGATATTGCATACATTGCTCATTAAGATTCTCATAAAATAGATAAATAATTTTATTAAAAATAAAATTATATACTAAAATCAAATAAAATTGATAGTTTTTAGTATACAACCCCAACACCAACCTGAACCATTTGTGGATCTTTTTCATTATTAATGTTTATTAAAACAGCTTCTTCAATCATAGGTTTAGGTTGTATTTCTTCTTCTTTCCGATTAAAAGTTTTAATTCTTGAGGGATATCCTCCTCGAATTCATTAAAATCTTCGAAATCATGACAAAATATTTGAGACGCAGCAAAATAAAAGAAATTCGAATTCATTTCACTGATATCAAGAGTGGTTACAACCTGAGATTCGAGACAAAAGGGGCTCGGGATGCCAATAGATGCATTCCTGGTGGCCTCGTTGTTACAAACACTATTCACAAACTTAGTGAAAACATGTTCAACAGACTCGGACTCTAACTCACTTGTTACCTCATGCATAAGAAAAGACTCAAAAAACTGACTCTTTTTCATTTTATCCGCATCCATGATAAGTGAGGTGTGATATGTAGGTGCGTCAGTTTCCATCATCAGCATGTCCTTATCTTCATCATTGCCTATATGCACCCGGGTTATCTCTTCATTGAAGAAAGAGATCAGATCTCCTTCATCGCAATGAACCAGCAAGTCTGTCGGTACTTTCTCGGTGAATCCCAATTGCTATAGTCCTGCCTCTCCCTCATCATCGAACAAATAATGGCCGAAAAAGATCTCTAGCCCCGACAACTTTTGTTTAGTCTTCTCATCTATCCACGGTTTGGAAAATCCACAATAAGGGAAATCATCCCCTTCATTGACAAAGCGACCATTCAACGTTGCTCCATAATTTTCTATCTTTATTTTTTCCATCTCTGACTCGTACCCTAATCCATTCCCATGGTGATTGTGATGTACGGGGATTGGTTCTGAAAATCCTTATAAGTGCTTGCCTAGCCCCATTCCAGAAAAATAGGACATTGCCTTCATCATTGCTACAACCCTTGGGTTCACATAGTTTTCCTCTTTGTTCATCAGAACTTGGACGGCTTTAGTCTCATCAAAGTCAATCCCATTTAGAAGGAGGTCTTCTTCTTCGTGTTGAATCTCGAGTAGCAGGGTAGTGTCATTGATCGAGGTCTGCAAGCAAGATTCACCTGAAATAGTGACGGTCATCTATTCCTTGATTAGTTTCACCTTTTGGTGCAGGGTCGACATAACAGCTCTAACTGTCGAGTTTTGTAGCCATGGTCTCCCCTATAGAAGATTAAATTGAGCTGACACATCGAGAACATAGAATTCCACCTCACTTTCCAATGTTCATACTATCACAGTGAAGGTTACCAATCCCAACACGTCTCTTTTTGTGTTGTCGTATGCACGTACTCCTTGCGCGCTTGGTTTGAAGTCTTACATCTTTAGTACCAAATAGTGAGCATCTCGCAATGGGCATACATTGAGAGCTAAGCTATTGTCAACCAAGATGACCTCTACCTATTTTCCTAAACATTAGACGGTTAAGTGCAATGGCTTGTTATGAGATGGTCCCTCGGTGGGAAAGTCCTTGTCACTGAAAGTGATAACATTGGTCTACTTCTCAGGCATAAGCATTCCGGCCAGCTAATCGAGAGATACGTATATTAGGATGTCCACGCTGTTCAAATCCTTTCAAGACAGCCTGTCGGTGCTTATGGACACCACAAGTAACCCCCAAATGCTCACATTGGCTTGCGTCTTCTTAAGCTGCTTCAAGACTACATTCTCTTCTTCATTGGTCTGCTTCTTTGTTTGCATCCTTGGCTCTTCCATGCCCTTGCTTAGTTGCTCTTTCTCTAGCTATGCTTGCTTCAAATGTCTCCCGCTCCTTGTCAAATGCTCTATTTTCTCTTTGGGTTCCCACAGTCCTTCAAACTGGTCACCCACTTCTCGAATCTCGACCACTGGACACCCTTTCTCTTGGAAGGCCCATAAATTGTCTGTGCTAGTTTTCTCTCCATTGTCTCATTCATCTCCCCAAAAATCTTCCTCAATTCTCATTATGTTTTGCAAAAATCAATCAGACTCTTCACCGTCGTCCTCTAGCTCAAAGAGTTGCGATAGCGATACCTCATCAAATAGGACTTCGTAATCATATGGTGGGGGAGGGCTCCAAGGTTTCCATGGGCCTCCAAGGTTTCCATGGGCCTCCAAGGTCACATGGTTCTTCGACTATCTGGTG
This sequence comes from Heliamphora exappendiculata, assembly GCA_034768845.1. Taxonomy (NCBI): domain Eukaryota; kingdom Viridiplantae; phylum Streptophyta; class Magnoliopsida; order Ericales; family Sarraceniaceae; genus Heliamphora; species Heliamphora exappendiculata. The sequence goes on from JAOTRH010230222.1 coordinate 36,209, forward strand.
CCATTTCGGTACATTCTCTCCTTCATCATATTCTATGTCCATGAATTTTTGCTCTATTTTTTCTAACTCCCACATATCATTCTCTTATTGGTAATCCCGTTCAAGAGAACATAAGATCGGTCCCTCGGGTAGAGGTTCTCTCGGCTTCGGTTCATGAAGGGGAATAATGTATACAGAAGGTTCAAATACAGGACTTACGGTTCCCAACAAATTTACTTCGGGTGAATTTTCCTCTTTCCCTCTCAGCCCCTTCTTCTCCTCGGCATTCGTACTGGCTGGTGGATTATTTTTCTGCTTACTCTCGCTGTCAACCTCCTTCCCCATCGAGGATTATCCTATTTTTAAAATCGTTTTCTCTGTTTCTTCTGTCCTAAAACTCGAGTTGGCTTCCCTATACCAAGCTCCCCCTCGGTGCCAGGCTGTATCGTTGCTCGAGATGGTTAGGACATGCCATTTGATATCGATTCTTGCTTTTTTCAAATTGTCTAATGCCTCAAGGTGGGACAGATCTTCCCATAGTTATCTGATTTCTTCGTCTTTCTCATCATTACCATTGACAGGAGGAGGAACTTCCTCCTCGTGGACAATAAAGATCAAGAAATTATCAAAACCATCATCTATCAAATCCTGAATAAGGTCATCGAGCAGCAGTACCTCTGGATCGAATGGCAGAACTATAATTAGTTTCGCTTCTGATGTGCAGACTATGAATTTCGTGGGATCAAATCCTTTCGACTCTATTTCAACGGCATTCACATTTTGTGGGTTTGCATGGTTTGACAGAGGGCTGGTGGTAACTTTTGATTTCTGAGCGACAGTGGGTGGAGGAATCACCTTGTTATTTATTAAGTCTTGAATCTCATGCCGAAGCCTCATGCAATTGTTGGTTAAATGACAGTGCCCCTGGTAGAAGGTGCAGTACTGGGTAGGATTATATCTGGGTGGTAAAGGATTTGGAGGCGGGGTCGGTTCCAAAGGCTTCAAGAGACCTCTTTCAATCAGACGGTTCTGGATGGATGTTAAGGGTACAGTGAGTTGGGTGAAGGTTCTCTTTTGGTTTTAGGGTAGATTTTGGGTAGCTGGTTGGACAGATGGGTTGGCTTGATTCGGGTTAGGATTCAGCAAGTTCACTTCATAGTTTCGGTTCACGGCATTGGTGGCATTGTTTGGATTACTGACATATGGCATCCGAACTGTTCTTTGACTCAATTCTCCCTTCTCAATATCCTCAGACTATATTGCGTCTTCTATCTGTATCCCTACATCAAAAACCTATTCAAATGTCATCAACGGCTGTGTTATTAGCTATTTGTGGAACTGTGACTATAAATTCTTCACTACCATTCTCACTTATTCTTTCTTAGTGGGTCGATTTGTCATCTTAGCCGCCTTAGCCCTCCATCGGGTCATAAACTCAACAAAAGATTCTTTGGCCTCCTGCCAGGTGGTCTTGAGTTCCTGAGTGGTAACATCGAGCTGGATATTGTAGTTATACTAATTGACAAATACAGTAGAAATGTCCTATCACATTCTTATCTTTGTAGCATCTAAGGACATAAATCATTTTTCAGCGGCTCCTAATAAGGACCACTGAAAAAGTTGAGCTTTCAACTGATCACTGATACCCATTGACGACAGAGTTCCCACATACATTCTTAGATGGATCCTTGGGTCCTCGGTCTCGTCAGATTTCTCCATATTGGGTATTTTAAACTTCTCGGGCAACTTTGTATCGGGGAATAAACAAAGTCCTTTGACATATAGCATATAGTCCTCAATTCCTCGAGCTTTTCTTAAAATCTTCTCCAGCTTGTTGACCTTATCAGACAAGATCGATTCCTTAGTGGCTAAGATTTTCGGGAATCCCGATCGGATGGGATGTACGGCTGCTGGTTAGGCTCCTTCAGGTCCTACATTATCATCTCAAATGTAATCTCTTACACCATCCTCGGGGCATTCATAACAACCACATTATCATCTGTAACCCGGGTCTGCAAAGCTTGGATCCAAGCCTAACACTGAGTTTAGATCCTAGCCTGATTTGCTACAATGGTGTTGACTCTTTTAACAGTCCATTGGAATTCCAAAATTACCCTCATCATATCATCTATGGTCAGTTTTGGGTCTGCCATCGGCAATCTCAACTGATTGATACGTCTAAGTCTTTCACTCGGAGATCGGGCCCAAGTGCGTATAGGTTCTTCTCTCCTCAGCGCTATTATGCCAAGTCTCTAGACTGAAAGGGCTCACATAAATCGAAAGACTCGTTAGCAGGGCCTAAACTCAAAACAACTCACTCTCGACGATGGTCAAGAAGACGAAGACTAATCCTAATTGGGGTGCTACCAATACAAATAAAATCATCCATAAAAAGAAAATTACATAACCTTAGGAAATTTATTGATCCTAAAAGAAGGGTTTTAGGAATCTATATGCAACATGAGAAGACTGGTAGGTCTGCACTTAGTGTACCTTCTGAATAGAGTCAAGAATATACCTTCTAATACCAGAAATGGTGCAAGGCATGGTCAAACGGTATGCAATAACTTTTTTTTACCACATCTATGGAAGCATGTAGCTAAAAAGCTTGCTGGCTTCCCTGACATAGCCCCGAGATAGTAAACTGACTAGGGTATTAGAGATTTATTGATCCTAAAAGAAGGGTTCTAAGAATCTACATACAACACGAAACGACTAGTAGGTCTACACTCAGTGTACCTTCTGAATAGAGTCAAGAATATACCTTATAATGCTAGGAATAGTGCAAAGTGTGGTCAAACAGTACGCAATAACTCTTTTTGCCACATCCATGGAAGCATGCAGTCAGAAAGCTTGCTGGCTTCCTCGACATAGCCCCGGGACAGTAAATTGACTAGGGTATTGGATACGCAGAGCGGGAGTTTAAGAACCAAGAACACAAATATGCAAATGCGAATACCGATAAAAATGTTACAATAAAAACCATTGACATTTCAAGTTATGCCATATTGTGATTTTTTTGAAAAACCCGTCCCTAGTGGAATTGCCAAAAAAAGTTGCAGATGTTTTCTTTGGTGAAGAGAGATGCATTGGATATCTATTATTTTTTTAAAAATGTTCTTTTATTTTTAAAACAAGAAAATCCAAGGTATATGAGCATCATTTTTAGAAAAATAGAGTCGCCACTTGATTTTTGAGAAAAATTAAGAAAAACGAAAAGAAGGCTGCAGGTCTTTAAAAAATGTAATCAGATAAAAAGAGGGTTCGGGGGCTAAGTACGAAAAGAGAAGGTGTTAGGCACCCCTTTCATCCAACTGTGAGATTGGCCTCTACTTTGTCAATATTAGTCCTTGTTGTAAACTTTTTAAAGGTAACATATACAGAATGGGAGGTTAAAGGGAGTTCAAACAAAAGCAATCAATGAAACAAAATTATAACTATGATTTCTAGGGTCATGCAACTTGGTTGTTATTTTTAAATATGCCACACGTATCGTTTGAGCAAAGCAAAGAAAAAAAACATGCAAATAAGCGATAAAACGAACAAATAAAAGTTTAAAGATCATGCAACAACGTTTCTACCCCTAACATGTTATAAGCAGTCTGTACAGAATAAATAGAAGAGACTACAACAGCATATTTAGACTATTGGAGATGCAGCAAACTCATGGTAGTAGCAACAAATGTTGTAGACATGACAAAAATAGGATTACCACGAAGAACAGACCAAGCAAAGCTCACGATCGTGACAACTAAAAGTCGTGGCCATGATTTTTAAGTGTACAGAAAGGGTATATACATTGTACAAGGATTAAAATAGACTCAAATGAATGGGATATACGGGACAAAGACCATAACCTATTGGTATTAGGTTAGATCTACCATCCTTCATCCTTTATACAAGTGATGACTCTAAACATGTAACGGCCTGATACGTGTTTATTTTTGTGATTTTATGTTTTTGGTTAAGTGAGGAGACAGAATTAAAATTGGGTGTGGATGTTATCAAATTTTGCTCATTAATGGTTGAATTAGTAATATGTGAAAGTGAAATTGAGATATACGGTAACGGATGATATTAATATGGCTGTGCTAATAAATGATTTGAAATATTAAAATTTGAGCAAAATTGGAGGTTTGAGTTGAATGCTAAGGAAATTCGCAGAATTTTGCTTCAGGGGTCACTGCTCGAGCAGTTGGGGTCCGCTCGAGCGGACTATTAGGAAAAATTTGGAATATTTTCGAACGTTGGAGAGATTTTTGGGTGGGGTGTATATATATATACAGATCAGCCAAATGAGGGAAACCCAATCACGTTGCCCACCTCTCTTCTCCTCTTCTCTTCTTCTTCCACCTAGAGAGAAAGAGTGAAACCCAAACCCACATGAGAAACTCCAAACACCAAAGAAATTGAAGGATTAAAGCTTGATTGAGGGTAACCAAGGATGAAAATCAGGCTTTGGAGCAAGGAGATGGAAGATGGAGCACGAAGAAGTCAAGAGCTTTCTCAATCCAAACCCTAGGTGGGGAGACCGAAAAATTTTTCAGGATTTTGAGCAAATCCGAGGTAGGATCTTGATTTTCTCACATGTGTGTTAAGATTTGGGTTGATATTTTGTTTATATACATAAAAATTGAGTTGATTTCATGAATGATGGATAGATTGATAGGTTTGTGGGTGCATTGCATTGGGTTTGATGGAAATGGGGGTTTTTAAAAATGGTTTGACCCTGATTTTGGAAAATTCTTGCATAAAAAGGGTTTATGAGACTTGAATCTAATGCTTTTTTTGTGAAAATTGAGATTTGAGACATGTTTGATGAAGTGTTAAGGGTTTTGAAGCTTGAAACTCAAAACAGGGGAGTTTTAGGATTTTTCTCGGGCGACAGCGCTCTTGAGCGAAGCCCTGTACGCTCGAGCGCTCCACTGGTAGAGAGTTGGGCGCTCGAGCACCTGATGTCTGCTCAAGCAGACTGACTGTGCATGGTCAATTTCTTTTTATCATATCTCTCTCATCTGAATTCCAAATAGAGTCATTGTTGTACTCAAATCGAAGCCCCAGAAGTCCTCTTTCTAACAAGACTACTATCACAATAAAATTATTTTTGTAAAAAAAGTTATGATTAAAATAGTGAGGGTATGTCAAATTTTCTTAACCATTTTTTACCTGTTTTTGGCCAAATGCTTTTAAAAAGGATATTTTCATCAATATTGAACCTTTTTATCAAATTTTTTATCTCTTGGTCTATGGATTTACCTGCCTCACTATACTTGGGTTGGGATGCTAGTATCATACCGATTGGTGGTGTTTGCGATAAAAATAAGTTTTTGACAAGTGACTAAGGACTTGAGAACAAGTATGGGTGTGAGAAATTGTGGGCTATGTAATAACATGGTTATCATTTAAGAGTTTAAGCTTTAGAGAAAAATCATGGATTTTAACTTGTATATACATGTATATGCATATGATGGTTGCATTCTATTTTCTTCACACTTAATGATTTCAAAGGAATTCAATTTTGTGTTATTGGTGCATTATAAGATTAATGAAAGAAATATAATGCATTTGATTTGAAAAGAGAGATTGGATACTAAAACCAAATGTGACTTGACAATGAAATGAGAAAGTTAAAATTGGAATTGAAACAATAATGTGTGAAATAATTGGGAGAGGAACCAGTTGTGTGTTGGACTCCTGGATATTTTGTGAAATTAAACAAATAATGAACTGTATGGATTGATGTGGATTAAGTTGGCCTGGCGGGTCCGCAATGAAAGACCAAAAACTTGCGCAAGATGGGGACCACATGCCTACGGATTAGCCCCCGAAATGTGGTGTTGTATTATGGTGAGTTATAGAGCTATCTATTACCCAATGGCTTCGAGTAGCCTATTAGGAATTAATAAGGAGGGGTTTCTATAAGCTGCACCAGATATCGGTTCATTAATTGTGATACGATTTTGTGATAAATCGGGTAATAAAATTATGACATGATTTTTGTGAAAAATCGAATAATGGAATGGTGATGAGTTGAGTAATATGAAAGGGTAAATGGGAACAAATCGGCATGCGTGGATGTGTGCGTGAGAAGGAATAATGAATTGGTAAAAGTTTACATTTTTCTTCGATTGCACCCAGCACACCTCATAAATCATGTATTACATCTGAGTTAATCAATATCCTACGAGCTTCGGCTCACGTATGTTTACCAAACTTTTCAGGTCTTGAAGGCCAGGGGCGATACCAGGGCAAGGAATGCATTTTGAGAAAAGGCTTGAAGAAAGATTTAGTGTTCCTTTTGTGTTCTATATCATATTTGCACATAAGCAGAAATAGATTACTGTAATGATATTATTGTAGTAATGGATACTGGAAGACCCAAGGCATTTGTTTATAATTTTATATGCAAGAGGATACGGTTACCTGGTAAAAATCTTTATTTTCTTTCAAATACATTTTGAGTTCAAACTGTTAATGAAACGGATGTTTAAATTGAAAATTTTCTTACACGGGTTGATTAGGGGTTAGTTCGCTGGTCCTCGTGGTTCGGAGTATGATAGAATGGTATAAGAGCTCTAGGTTCGAATACCTAGGAGCTATGGAAAGTAACGATGACCTTAGTTTGTGACTTCTGTGATGAGATTAGGCGCCACTACACGGCATGAATTGTGTGCTTGCATGGGTTTGTGATTGAATTGTCTTACGTGTATTATGTGTTTATTTGAGCATAGAGGGATTAGTCTTGGGGTGATGTGGCATGCCATATGGTGTCCTATCAACTACTTTGGGGTTCGAAATAGAAAACCATTTGGCCGACGTTCTTTCTATGAGAAATTTGAATTAGTTGCCAAGATTGTCGCGTTACACCAAGGCTTTTCCTCAGTATGTGAATATGTGTTAATGTGATGTGAGTAGGTAGTGTGTAGCTTGGTATTAGGAGGTTAGGTTGAGTTTGACCTAGTTGAGTGTTGTGATATCTTTCTTGTAGGGGTTATGCCCATGAGACTAAAATGAGTTGTGGTCTGGATGGTAGTACGAGTGGTGAAATTATGACCTGGGGGTCAGTGATGGTGGTGGGTGCAAGCCTGTGAGATGAGTATTAATTGTTTGGAGTATGTTATACCCATGTGAGTTGGGGTGACTGTAGTTAGTTGTCCTTATTATGTTGTGCTGTCAGTAGTTTGACGGATAAGTAGAGTAGAGTGTTTAATATCCTTGGAAGTTGATTGTTATGGATGGATATGAAGTGTGATTTTAGGCGCATTGAGGATTATGTGCGTCATGAGCCATGCTATGTCTTGAACCGTGCTATGTCATGAGCCGTGCACCCCGAGATTAGGTATGAACGGGAGCATAGTAGACGGGAACATAGTGGACAGGAGCGTAATAATCTCTGGCCTAAAGTGTGTTAGAAATTCTGTGCTTAGGCACGTGGTTGGGAGTGCCCCTTACCCTGAGGGGTGTTGTTGGTAATCATAGTAGTATCTTGTGATGTTGAAGGACAGATTGATGACCCTTGTGTTTTCTTTGTGGCATGGGGCTGCATTGTGTTTCTTGATAAAAGTTGGAGGCGTATGAGGAAAGAATATATGGACTAAGGATGTTATCAGTAGGTTAGTTGTTGAGTGATGTGCGTGTACGTAAGAGGAGGTGTATATTGATGGTAGTTGTGATGTGGTGAATGAAGATTCGAGGTCATTTGAGAAGTTTCACGAAGAAGAGTTTTGTGACTTGGGTCGTTGTTCTCAAGAGTAAGAGATTATGTGGAATACATAGTGTTTGGTAAGAATGTGAGTGTGTGAAGTTTGTAGGGCATGGTATCGATGTTATTGGTGTAACTAATTCAGCCGTCTTGGGATGATGTGTCAGTATGAGGAGGTTCCATAAGGGGATGATGCTAATAGTATCCAACATGGCGTAAGATCTACAGATGGTGTCGTTATCTTACCCTTAGGGGTAAGGGATAGGATGGTGCCGTTTGGTTTAGAGTTGGTGAGCGAGGTTCATTTTGTTCAAATTGCTTGTAGTTGTTTTCATGTTCGGATAGTGGTGTGCCGGTGGTACTTGTATGGTGACATAAGAGACGGGTGTTCTCGGCTGAATGTTTTGTGTTTTGGTGGATGTACCGGAGTCGCAAGTTTGAGATTGTGGCGCGGTTTTACCAACCTGTTTGGTTGTTACCTACCTGTTGAGAATCGAGTGATATGATGCGACCCTATGAAGAGACGTCATATAATGATGTGAGAATATGTGGTGTTGTCTTTGGCGGTTAACCAGTGAGGGTCTGGTGGACGCGTGTGATATATCATTAGGATGCGAAGGAGTGAACGATAGTCAATGTGCTTGAGTAGAGATCTAAGTGTGAAGACTTAATGTGACGAATGATGTACACATTGTGAATGGTGGCCAACGATGTTTGTACGATGATGACGGATGTCTTTATAAAGGCTTGTGGTTAATCTTCTCTTGAGCCGAGTGTATAATGGTTTCCCAAAAAGGTAGTGACGCTGAGTAAGAATTGAGCATTGGTTCATGGTTTCTTTAAGAAGAAAGATGTTTCATAACTGGTTGATCGATGTGATTGTTCATTGTTGGTAAAAGTAAAATGTTGGGATTGTACGAGTGCGGATTTGTTTGTTCTTGGTTTCTTGAAAAGCCTGTTTGAACCCGAGTGTGTGGGTGATGTTTCTGGAAATGCAGTTTAGTTTGTATGAAATGCTGGTAGCTTTAGTGCAAGTCGGGTGAGGTCCCTAAGGGAGTTTAGTGGTTTAATAGTTTATATGGTGAGATCCCCGAATATCGGTTCTGTGGAATTCTTAGGAAAATACAGATCCGTGGTTTGGCCGATTAGGAGATCTTATTCTGGAACCGTATTAGGTACATGAGGTTGGAAAAGACCGTAAAGGGGTTCAATAGTATGGTTGGCCAGTGCTGAGATGGAGTATTTTGAGCATGATATGTCTGGAGATTGTTTATGTTCGATCATAGATTCAGAGGTGGGTATGTTATTTGCTAGCACATGGGAACGAAGTGTGTAATGATAAAGTTCAATAGCGCATCGTGTGGTTTGGGTGGCCTATGGTAATAGGCGAGAAATCGTGTATTAAGATGTAGACGATAGATACATGCCTGGGAAGCAGAAGTGCTAGAAGCGTTTTCATGATAGTGGAAGTTATTAGTAACTTTGAATAAAGGAACTCATGAGTAAATTTCCTTTGTTTGGGTGTTATGCGTTTCCCGTGAAAGTTGCTTAGACAGTGGGTTCAAGGGTGTGATTTGCCTAGTAAAAGTTAGGTTAGTGAAGTGTAACCTTGTGAAGTGAGGTTTTAACATGATGGGAATGTTGGCATTGTGTCTTAGTGTATGGCGGGTGATGAATTTGTAGTACAAGGTATGAGGATTGACAATGTTCGTGCATGTACGAATGAGGTCTGAGAGTTAAGAGCTTAAGTGCAGTGGATGACCTGGGTATCATGATTGGGGTTGATGGTAATTGTGTGGCTATAGGCTAGGTGACCGCAAAGTGAGACTTGTAGGATACTATGAAGGCCAGTGTTGATAGGTACTAGGAGTACGTTGAGGTTGGGTCATGGTTTCTAGTTATTTGGGGAAGATAGGAGTCTTAGTGGATTGGTGTTCGTGTTGTGATCCTTAAGTGTGTACCTAAGGCATAGGTACTATCGAATTGGGTGATCGGAAGACTAAGTTCCTCGTGGACTTTCTGGATGGAGTTTGCTTGCTCTATTGGGTGGATATAAGTGCGTAGAGTTGCGTTCTCTTTGAGATTGAGTTGGTCGACCAGCAGTGTTTGTCTTGTGGACGAGGAAATTAGTGTTGAGATATAGAGTTTTATCTACAATGATCCACTGTAAATCGTTAACCGTTGTATAAAGCTTGTTCTGAGTTATATGGGTACGGTTGTGCCTCTAGTTCTCGACAGCGTGAAAAATTTGTTGAGACCTTGCGACTAAGATATTTACATGTTGGGTATTGATAGACTCTGGTGAATATGGAATTGTGTTATGTTTGGAGCTTTGGATTTCTCAGAATTCTTAAGGTGTGAAGAGTGATTCGACCGTTCGAAAGGAAGATATGAATGCATATAGTTTAATCTGAGGTATGGTAGACTTGAAAGACCAATGGATATGTGTATGGATGTGATTAGTTTATATGGGACTTTTTGACTCATGTGGAGTGCTCAATCCTAGTGGCTCATGAAGTTCAGGCGGCGGTGTTGGTTTCGTTTTGATGGTAGAAGGACTAGAGTGATGTAGTGCAAGTAGTGATATGGTTTTATGTTGTGGTGGTTAGTTAGCCATAAGGGCATGGGCAATTTTGGGAATAATGCGTGTAACCCATGTGAATAATATCCGAGTTTGGAAAACTTGTGTTTGGGTTGGAGAAATAGTCTTTAGTTTACATTAGAATCCAATTGTTAATTTGACTGTGATTTGACGAAGTCGAGAGAATCTCAGCGGTATTAAGACTTGTGACACGTAGTGCTATGGTTGAGAGTATTTGTTCTTCAAGAATGTGTATGTGGTGTGAGATGGCAATTGTGGATGGATAGTCGGTGACCGATGAATGAGTGGTTGGCTCCAACTCTGATGTTGGTTAGTACAACTTTGCAATTAGTTTGATGGTATATGGATGATTCTCATATTTGTGAAATATTGGTGTTTAGAAGGCAAGCCTGATGGTAGTATGACACTTTTGGGGACAGAGGTGTGTTAACATCCTTGAGTCATATAGTCTCGGAAGAACGATCATTATCACGGATTAAGAAAGATGCTATGTAGAACGAACGATTAGCGAAGTGTATGGACAGGTATTTAGATTAAAGGAAGGTTTGGTGTGACTGGAGACGAATTTCGGAGACAAAATTCCCAAAGGGGGAAAAGTTGTAACGGCCTGATATGTGTTTATTTTTGTGATTTTATGTTTTCGGTTAAGTGAGGAGACGGAATTAAAATTCGGTGTGGGTGTTATAAAATTTTGCTCGTTAATGGTGGAATTAGTGATATGTGAAAGTAAAATTGAGATATATGGTAACGAATGATGTTAATACGGCTGTGCTAATGAATGATTCAAAATATTAAGATTTGAGCAAAATTGGAGGTTTGAATTGAATGTTAAGGAAATTCGTAGAATTTTGCTTTAGAGGTCACCGCTCGAGCGGTGGAGGTCTGCTTGAGCGGACTATCGGGAAAAGTTTGAAATATTCTCGAACGTTGAAGAGATTTTAGGGTGGGGTATATATATATATATATATATATATACACATTAGCCAAATGAGGGAAACCTAATCATGTTGCCCACGTCTCTTCTCCTCTTCTCTTCTTCTTCCTTTTAGAGAGAGAGAGTGAAACCAAAACCCACATGGGAAACCCTAGCCCTCTACCAAAGAAATTGAAGGATTAAAGCTTGAATGAGGGTAACGAAGGATGGAAATAAGGCTTTGGAGCAAGGAGATGGGAGATGGAGCACCAAGAAGTTAAGAGCTTTCTCAATCCAAACCCTAGGTGGGGAGATCGAAAAGAATTTCATGCTTTTGAGCAAATCCGAGGTAGGATCTTGATTTTCTCACATGTGTGTTAAGATTTGGGTCGATATTTTGTTTATATACATAAAAATTGAGTTGATTTCATGAATGATGGATAGATTGATAAGTTTGTGGGTGTATTGCATTGGGTTTGATAGAAATAGGGGTTTTTAAGAACGATTTAACCATGATTTTGGGTAATTATTGCGTAAAAAGGGTTTATGAGACTTGAATCCAATGTTTTTTTTTGTGGAAATTGAGATTTGAGACATGTTTGATGAAGTGTTAAGGGTTTTGAAGTTAGAAACTCAAAACTGGGGAGTTTTGGGGTTTTTCTCGGGCGACAGCGCTCTCGAGCGGAGCCCCGTCTGCTCGAGCACTCAACTGGCAGAGAGTTGGGCGCTCGAGCGCCCTACGTCGGCTTGAGCGGACTAACTGTGCAGAGCCAACTTCTTTTTATCATATCTCCCTCATCTGGACTCCGAATAGGGTCATTGTTGTACTCAAATCGAAGCCCCGGAAGTCCTCTTTCCAACAAGACTACTTTCACAAGAAAATTCTTTTTGTAGAAAAATTTATGATTAAAAATAGTGAGGGTATGTCAAATTTTCTTAACTATTTTTCACCCGTTTTTGGCCAATGCTTTTAAAAAGGATATTTTCATCAATATTGAACTTTTTTATCAAATTTCTTATCCCTTGTGCTATGGATTTACCTACCTCTCTACACTTGGGTTGGGATGCTAGTATCATACCGATTGGTGTTATTTGCGATAAAAATAAGTTTTGACATGTGACTAAGGATAAATCAGAATAAATCGGCGTGCATGGGTGTGTGCGTGTGAAGGAATAATGAATTGGTGAAATTTTGCATTTTTCTTTGATTGCACCAATCACATCTCACAAATCATGCATTACATCTGAGTTAATCTATATCCTACAAGTTTTGGCTTACGTATATTTACCAAACCTTTTTATGTCTTGATGACTAGGGGCGATACCAGGGCAATGAACGCATTTTGAGAAAAGGCTAGAAGAAAGATTTAGTGTTACTTTTGTATTCTATATCATGTTTGTACTTAAGCAGAAATGGATTACTGTAATGATATTATTGTAGTAATGGGTACTTGAAGATCCAATGCATTTGTTTATAATTTTATTTGCAAGAGGATACAGTTACTTGGAAAAAATCTTTATTTTCTTTCAAATACGTTTTGAGTTCAAATTGTTAATGAAACGAATGTTTAAATTGAAAATTTTCTTACATGGGTCGATTAGGGGTTAGTTCATAGGTCCCCAGGGTTCAGGGTATGACAAAACAGAATGCATAGGATATCAAATACGTACAACATAATGCTTAAAACATATTTTCATATTACTGGCCTCACAAAACCTCACGGTCGTAGCAAAAGGATGCTACGGCCGTAACAAACACGAAGGATGAAGATGCAACCGTCATATTTTTATAACCTCAGAACATGCAGATATAAAGGTGTACAAAATAAAGGTCATAACCCATTTGATCTAGGCAAGATCTGCCATTCATTACTCAACAGGAGACTAAATAGAGATACAGAAATAGGAAAATGCTAAATAGAACAATGTAGGGATATGCAACCTTAAAATAAACATATAATAGAAAGTTTTAAAGAGGATTTTCATGCTTCTGGCCTTAGAATAATGTTACGGCCGTAACAATAGGATGTTACAGCATTGAGTAAAAAAGGCATAAATATACCGGCTCTTATAAAAAGTACATAGCTGTGACTGTGGGTTTAACAAAATATACGTCCATGACATAATAAGGTCACTGCCATCATGTTCCAGAACCTCAAAAATCTTTTTGATGTGCTTTGTGTTCTTGTAAACATCGAAACAGAATGTAAATAAATGTAAACATACAAAACATAGGGCTATAAGTACACTGTTAGTAATGAAAAACTTGAAGGAAACGATGCTTATATTGAAATAAATGATAAATAAGTAATAAAAAATAATGGAAACCTTATCCACGACACCCTCAGGGGAATAAGACGAGGGTTTAAGAAGAGTCGTGAATTTCTAAGGTTACCTCGTGTGAATATCCACCTCGAATGGCCCCTTGACTATGAGAATACGATACCTCCAAGTACTCCCCTGAGGCAAGTAAGGACATGAACGTTGCTCGGGAAGTATAGAATGAATAGGAGAATATCGAATGAGGAAGTATTTTGATAGAGTTTGGGCCTCCAGGTGTTTCTTCCTCTTTATTCTCCTTGAAATCGATGCCTATTTATAGGCAAGGCGAGCAACACAGACCCCTTCTGGGATGTTGCCACCTTTCCAAAATGGGTAATAGTGACGGCCGCTACCTTTTTTTTTGTACAATGACGGCCGCTACCTTTATGGTGATAAAAAGGATAGCCACAACTTTCAAAAGTCATAGCCTGTATAAACAAGTGACAGCCGTGACAAAGAAAGTCACGGCTTGGTTTAGGATTTTCAAAAAAGTTTCGGGCGTGAGAGTAAGGACACGACCTGTTCTAGAGTTTTTAAAAAGGTGGTGGCCGTGAGGATGGGAATGTCACAGCCTGAAAGATTTTTTTAGGTCTTTTTGGTTTTGAGCCAAATTCGTGATTTTGCTTGCTTAGAAGTATATTTGAGCATGATTCTCATACTTTCGTCATTGGAACGCATTCGAGAATGGTGCGTAAGATTCGGTTTGGTCAGATTGGGGTGTCTTTAACTATGTCTTAACTTCAATCATCACTGGGTATTCACTCATAGTAAATCACTCAAAAACTTGCTTATATATTATGTGCACTCATGTAGTATGCGGAAAAAGTAATGTATATGCAAATCAAACAATTATACTCACATACTTAAAAACTCAAAAAGAAGCGAACAAGCAATAATGACTCATAATCTCGTGATTAGAATGCCATGTATTGAAAAAACTTTCTGCAAGTCTTATCTGTCCTTTTCATTCAATCATTTCTGTGCATCAAATTATATCTCACCTAGGATCAATTAGGTCTTTATTTTTTGTTATAACTTTAAGTAAGGATAAAGTATATTTGGGCTAGGGTAGAAATCAAAATGTCTTTGAACAAGTCATTAAATAGGCATTATTAACGACCCATATTCTTTTATGCTCTCACACTTATCTATCCCAAAGCTTAAAATTTAAATTTATTTATTTATTTATATTTTTTTCACCCATTCAATATACTTTTGAACAACTAGTTGTTTTGTCGGATTTTTTTTTCATCGAACTCTTTTCCCCTCATGAATCCTCTTTGATTTTCAATTTTGTATACTCATTATTGTCATTTCCTATTCACAAGACAATTGTTAGGTATCAAGGGAAAACAAGAAAGAGGTTTAAATATAAAAGACTTCAAAAGGGGGAACTAGGTTCAAAGGGGGAACTTGGGTCAATTAATGATCAAAGATACGAACAGGCTCAAAGAAAGATACATGGTTTAAAATCATTTCCAAAGTTTAAAAAAATATTTTGCACAGTTCTTATTTTTAGAAAATCTCAAATTTGACTTGCATAAAAAATTCTCTAACTTTTGGCCAAAAGAATAAACAACGAGATTACACAACAATAATTGCATGCTGATTAATTAAAAATGAGTAAATGTAGCAATAATTCTATCAAAAAGGATCAAAGTTTCAAAGACTCACAAGGAAAAATCTTCACCTTGTTGTTTTTCAAGTCATTGTTATTACAAATATTCATTAGCATAAAATCAATTTCAATTGCCAAGTGTGAAGTGTCAGATTGTGCCAAGTGTACATTTTCATAATTTATTTCTTGCAAAAACATTCGCAGGCCTAGAATATTATATTCCTTTTTTTTATCCGGAGTGTTAAACTTACAATTAGATCTTTGAATATTCTCAAAAAAATTATTATTATTATTTTTATTTATTTTATTATTTTTTTAATAACACGTTTTGAAAAATTATACAATAACATCCCCAACTTGAATATTACACTGTCCGCAGTGCGAACAAAAATAAGCAAGAGAAAAAGAAAATTACTGTGTAATAGAGTAATCGCTAAATATAACACCTGTAGTAAAAATTCATACATCCAAACAGCAGGAAGTAGAGAAACTATAGACAGGTAAAATAATAGAAACCGCACTTTTTATTACGAGCCAACTGTGTATATTACATAGAGAAGAGAAAAGAAAAAAAAAGAATAGAAAAATAGAAAAGAAAAATTCCCTAAGACCATACTGACTGTGGGACTACACTGGGTAACTAGGAAAAAATCTAAAGCTTGAAAACAAAACAAAAGAAATAAAAGCATCAAAGGGGAGGAGGGGGAGGAGGTCCATGATGAGGAGCCAAACCAAAATGTCGAAGCAGCGCACTGAGCAGCGTGGTTTGGCCCGCCTTCAGTGTTGCTTGGCCGTTCTCCAGTTGGTCTAACCGATCGTTCAGGCCTGCCCCACCTCCAGCGTTGCCTCGGTTAAGAACCAGGTGGAGGAGAAAGGCAATGAGGAGGGGGACATAGGTGTGGATCCCGAGTGGTTACCGGCTCTTGAGACGGTGGATGTTCAGGATTGGACATACGACTCAAAGCGAGTCAGCTCTTCGACCGCATCGCATGATGATTGTCATTGGGTGTTATGTCGAAGAGCTCGATTGGAGACAAGATGTAGGGGTGGGGTTAGATGAGGTAGCAGCTATAATGAGGGGAATGACGAGGTTGGCATAGGGGAGAGGGCGGTTGGCGCGGGGCTAGGTGATGAACTTCACCATCTTGTCTAGCATGAAGCGAGGAATAGAGAGAGAGGTGCTGGTGTAGAGGGCGTGGAGAGCTTGAAGGAATGCGTGGAGGTGCTCATCCTTATGGTCCATGGGGAATATATTTTTTCATAGGATAACGTTAGCGAACCAGAGAGGTTCGGTGATATCTTTATAGCGTGCAAAGGTGGCACCAGGGGTCATGTGGCCCTCGGAGATGACCAGGGCCATGTCGGCGGTGGTGACAATACTGGGGATGGTGGGCAGGTGGTCGGCAGCTTTGTCGTCTTCGGTGCTGAAGATGCCGAGGACAACGGCAATGTGGTGGGCGCCAAAGGTGAAGCCAACGCCATCGACAGTGGAGATGAAGTAGGAGGTGAGACGGTCTTGGTCCTCGTTGCCTACCCGACGGAGGTTCTAGTAGAAAAGACAGATAAGGTGGGGATATGGCGGCAAAAATGGGCTGCAGAAGCCGTGGAGGCAGCGGGACTCCATGAGCAGTATGCCCTGGGAGGTATACTCATCAAATTGCAAGAATCCTTCATCGGCTGGGAAGGTGGTGAAGCGGTGGAGCTCATAAGAGGACAATTAGGCGGAAGCTACTGACGAGGAGGAGTGGTCGGAGCCATGTCCATGTTTGTGAGAGCGTTGAGAGGTGGAAGCCATGAAGACTAAGAGAGAGGGAGAGAAATCTGAGTGGGAGAGAGTTGCTGAGAGGGAGGGATGGAAGGACAAGATGGGGAATGCCGCTTATTTATAGAGTTAGCGAGTTCCATCCAGACAGTTGTAGGCATCTGGACAAAATGTGAAGCATCTGGATGGAAAGGGGCTAGAAATAATTTCACCTAAATGGACTAGAGGAACGTCCGGACGGAGAAGGTATTAGAGTACTTTTGTCTGGATGGAGCATGGGGCATCCAGACAGAACTGGAATCGGTGGAAGGGGAAGAGTAACGAGGCAAAAGGCATTAATGGCAGGTGCTAAAAATGTCACCTCGAATTGATTATGTCTAAACGAAATTTGGGGCATTCGTACGGATTTAACATGTACAAGTGCCACATGGTAGCCTGGGAAAAGAAGGGTCAGGTCTATTGGGATTTTATCTGAATGCAAGGACGTTCGTCCGGATGGAAGGATAAAGCAATTAATGCTCTGGGAGCTAAGGGGTCGTGCCTTGTTATGAAGGGACATACCCCATTTTGTCTGAATAAAATAGGGTTTTCTAGAGGGAACCCTTTAAAAAAAAAAACTTAACTTCCCCTATTACTATGTAAATCTGGGTTCCCTCCCAGTAGGGCTAAGTTTAACGTCTATAACTAGACGTGGTGCTTGGTCACTAAGTTGGAGGTGCTAGATCAATTAGATTGGTAGACTCGATAGCAGGGTTGAGAGAGATACCGTCTATGTGTGGTCTCAAACGCTGGCCATTGACTATAAGGTGTTTATCAGAGCTAGGGTTGAGAAGCTGGCAGGCACCGTAAGGGTAGACACGTTTCACCACAAACAGGCCATCCTATCGAGATTGGAGCTTGCTAGGAAATAACCGCAACTTGGAGTTGAATAACCACACCTTTTGGTTGGGCTCAAATGACTTTCGATGGATGTGTTTGTCGTGGAAGGCTTTCGTTCGAGCTTTATAGGTGCGGGAGTTCTCGTAAGCCTCGTTACAAATTTCTTCGAGCTTGTTGAGCTGAAGCTTTTGGTGGGTGCCAGCATGGCCATATTGGAGTTATAGGATTTTATGGCCTAATATGCTCGGTGCTCTAACTCTACCGAAAGATGACACGCTTTACCAAAGATAAGATGAAATGGGGACATGCCTATGGGGTCTTGAAGGCAGTAAGATAAGCCCAAAGGGCATCGTCCAGCCTCTTGGACCAATCTTCTTTGCTAGGATATTTTTGACTTCCCTATTGGATACCACAACTTGGCCACTAGTTTGTGGATGATAAGGGGTGGTTACCTTATGAGTGATGCAGCAGCAGCGAAGCAGGGCTGAGAAGTACTTATTGAGGAAGTCTGTACCACCGTCACTGATGATAGCTCATGGAAAACCAAATCGACTGAAGATATTGGATTGAAGGAACTTAACCTCAACCTTGTGGTCATTCGATTTGGTTGCCACATCTTTGATCCATTTAGACATATAATCGACCGCTACTAAGTTATACTCGTAGCCATGCGATGGTGGAAATGGTCCCATAAAGTCGATGTCCCAAACGTCGAAGAGTTCAACAATGACAATGGGGTTTAGGGGCATTATGTCTCTGACAAAAATTGTGTCAATTTGCTAGTAGCGAAGGCAGGCTTAACAGAACTCGTGGGCATCTTTGAAGAGAGTGGGCTAGAAAAAATCGATCTGGATGACTGTGGCTGCCATCTTCTTTCCACTGAAGTGTTTTCCACAAGCAAGAGAGTAAAATTAGTATTTAATTTGGGAGAAGAACCGTTCCTTATTTATTTTGAACCAGTGAGTGGGAATGCGGCCTATTACTAGATAGTTGATAATGTCAGCATAACATGGGAGTTGAGTGTCGGTGACTGCAAAGCATTTCTCGTCTAGAAACAAGTCTCGTAAAGGAATAGAGTCATTAGATGGGGAACCTATAAGGTGGGAGAGGTGGTCAGCTACGAAATTCTCGGTTCCCTTTTTGTCTTAGATCTCTAGGTCAAATTCTTGTAGGAGAAGAATCCAACGGATGCATCGGGGCTTAGTGTCCTTTTTGGACAGCAGGTGTCAGAGGGCGGCATGGTCTGTGTAAATAATGACTTTCGAGCCTAAGACATAGGACCTAAACTTGTCAAGAGCGAAGACCACAACCCGTAATTCCTTCTCGGTGGTGGTATAATTCAATTACGCATTAATGAGGGTCTTATTAGCATAGTATATAGCATGAGAGATGCAATTGACACATTGACCTAAAACAGCTTCTACGGCATAGTCTGACGCATCACACATGATCTCAAACAGAAGTAGCCAATCAGGTAACTACATGATGGGTGTTGTAGAAAGGGACTCTTGAAGCTGCTCAAAGGCTCGAAGGCAGGACTCGTCAAAGATGAAAGGTGCGTCCTTTGTAAAAAGGCCGCAAAGTGGTATAGAGATCTTAGAGAAGTTCGTGATGAACCTACGGTAAAACTCGACATACCCTAGGAATGAACGTACTTACCGGACAGAACCTGTGAAAGGAAGCTTGGATATGAGGTCAACTTTGACTTTTTCAACTTCAATCCCCCTTTTTGACACGATGTGCCCTAACATGATTCCCTGTTGAACCATGAAATGGCTCTTTTCCCAACTGAGCACAAGATTTGTCTCCATACATCGTTTGAGTACTTTTATCAGATTTGGGAGACGATCTTCAAATGAGGACCTGAACACCGAGAAGTCATCTATAAATACTTTTAGGAATTTCTCAACTATATCGGAGAAGATAGCCATCATGCACCTTTGAAAAGTTGTTGGTGCATTGCACGGTCCAAAAGGCATGCACTGATAGGCGAAGGTGCCAAATGGATAGGTGAAGGTCGTTTTCTCCTGATCCTCGGGGTAGACGGGCACCTGGTTATACTCGGAGTAACCATTTAGGAAGCAGAAAAAGCTTTGACCCTCTAAACTTTCTAAGATTTGGTTAATGAAGGGAAGTGAGAAGTGGTCTTTCTTAGTTGCAGCGTTCAACTTACGATAGTCAATACATACCCGCCAACCTATCGTGGTGCGAGTGGGTATTAACTCTCCCTTGTCATTTTGCACGATGGTGAGCCCGAATTTCTTAGGAATGACTTGGGTTGGACTCACCCACTTACTGTTAGAGATGTGGAAAATGATACTCGCATCGAGCAATTTTACAAACTCCTTTAGAACAACCTATTTCATGTTCAGGCTGACTCTCCGCTGCATTTCTTGAGTCGATTTTGCATCATCTTTGTAGTGGATGCGATGCATGCAGATGGAGGGATCAATCCCTTTCAAGTTGGCGACTGACCACCCTATGGTTTTTCAAAACCTCTATAAGTTGACTCTCCTGGTCGAGAGTCAAATCAGAGGCAATGATGGCGGGTAAGGTGCTATTGGGTCCTAGAAGTGCGTACATGAATGAAGTTGAGAGTGGATTTAGCTCAAGGTGTGGCAGTGAATCTTGAGAGGGCATAGCAGGGATGGAGGTTAGAGGTGGCAGGGGCTCAAATTGAGACCTCCACGGTGGAGTGTGAAGATAGCTAGTGGACTTGAGAAGGGAATTGACCTCACTAATGGACTGCTCAACATCGAAGGTATTGGCTCAAAAGTTTGCCAAACACATCTCTTAAGGGCCATCACCGAATATGAAGGGCGATGCTGATTCAGTGGCCTCTTTGATTACGTCAACTGTGAAACAGTCGGAGTGCTGTGGGAGCTACTGAGAGACATGAAAGATGTTCAAGCGCAATTTTATATTCTCGAAAGAGACATCCATCACCCTTATTCGGCAATTAATACATACGTTGGCTGTGGCCAAGAAAGGTCTGCCGAGGATAACGAGTGTTTGTCGTCTAAGTTGTGGGTTGGGCTTGATGTCGAGGATGATAAAGTCGATAGGAAAAAGGAACTTGCCAACTTTGATAAGTACGTCCTCAATGACTCTGTGAGGTACTTTAATGGGCCGATCGACTAGCTAAAACATGATCGGCGTCGGTTTGAGCTCGCCTAACCTAAATTGCTCATACACCGAGTAAGGGAGGAGGTTGACACTAGCTCCTAAGTCGAGAAGGGCACGGTCGATCGAGTGATCGCTAATGACACATGATATGGTAGGAGTCATTGAGTCTTTATGTTTGGGGATGGTGTCAAGTCGTATGACATCGCTAACCTACTCAGTGAGGAGGACTTTCTTCGGGATGTTTAGTCTTGACTTACATTTTTGGGTATAGAGACCCTTTAAGAATTTAGCATAAGAAGGAACCTGCTTTATGGCATCGAGGAGTGGTAGGTTGATTTTTACCTTCTTGAAAAGACCGAGCATGTTGTTAATCGCAACTCCCTTTTTATCGAAGGGTGGTGGCCTATTGAGGCGCATGGAAAATAGAGCCCGAAGTTAGAGAAGAGAAGGGATTGAAGCCATCAGTAGCTCATGAGATGATGTGGGAGGAGGTGTTGTGTCAACTGGTGCTGACTGTGTGTGAGATGAGGAAGGAGGTTCAGTCTTGGAGCCATTAGACAGCTCTAGGTCAAGAAGGACTATGGCTGATGTAGGCTTCTCGGGACGAGTCTTAAGCTCTTGTCCATTTCTTAAGGTAATGACTACTTGTGCCAGCTCGTGGAAACCACTACTAGAAGCTGGATGACTTTCTACTGAAAATTGACCCTTAGGATTAGCTACTGGTTGACTGGGAAGTTTATCGTCTTCACGGCGGCTTATGGTGGCGGCTAGCTGGCCTACTTGTGTTTCTAGCTTTGTAATAGATTGAGAATGAGAACTCAAAAGTTAGGTCCTCGTATCCAGTTCTTGCAGGGCCTTTAGAACCTTGTCCTCGAATGTGGTGTTCTAATGAGGTAGCGGGGGTGTAGTTTGATGGAAAGTAGGTAGGTAGGCTGGTTGATTGTACCCTGGTGGAAAAGATGGTCTCGGTGGTGGTGCTAGCATGTTACCCTGATTTAGTTATCGCTAGGAGAAGTTCAGATGGTTCCTCCAACCGAGGTTATAGGTATTGAAAAAAGGATCATTAGTTAGACAGGAGAAGCCTTGGGTTGTATTTACTTGCTCTTGTACAAACTCGGGGTACTGTGCAACAGATGGGTAGTTAGAGGCAAAGTTGGCCGGGCTGGCACATAGTGCACAAGGGCCTGAAAAATTGGAAGGTGGTGCAACAGGTGCTGCAGCTAGACCATTAGACAGGAGCTAACTCAAAGTCTGTGTCAGAGTGGCAACTAGGTTGGGAGACTATGATATCTCGTATATGCCTTGGGATTTTGAGGTTGAAGAGGCTATGGATCGACCAGTATGTGAGGCAGAGGCTTAGTGTTGGGAGTTTTCTCTTAAGCTTTCAAAAAGACTCTAGGCTTCATTCTCATTTTTCAACATGAATGTTCCACCACAAGAATTGTCGAAAAACTGACGGTGTTGAGGTGTCAACCCGTTATAGAAGCATTGGACTAGTTGCCATTTTGGACCCTAATGATGAGGGCAGGCTCTAATAAGATCCTTAAGGCATTCCCAAGTCTCGTAGAAGGTCTCGCCGTCGAGTTGAGTGAAACTCGTGATGGCGCATCTGATTTGGTTTGTCTTGCCTATGGAAAAATATTTTTTAAGAAATTCCTATTGAAGTTTTGCCCAGGTGGTGATGGTGTTCGATTTTAGAGAATTTATCCAATGCTTGGCTTTATCCTTGGGGGAGAACGGGAACAGTTTTATTTTATGGGCCTCATCAAAAAAGTTACTGATTTTGACAGTTGAGCAAATTTCTAGGAATTCATTTATGTTCTTGTATGGATCCTCATTACCAAATTCACAAAAAGATGGGAGCATTTATATGATGTTGAATTTGATTTCATAGTGTGTGGCTTCAACCGCAAGGGGTCTAAAAACAAGAAGGTGACACATACTCTGACGGAGTGAAATACTCGATCAAAGATTTAACCTGGGGCTCGTCTTGATATTGGTTTACCATGGTAGTGAGTGCGGTGCGTGAAGTGAGTGAAGCTCACTAGGCCGTCTGAAAAGTGTGTTCAATTTCAGGGTCAAAGGGAACTAAAACTGGACATATAGATCGGAGCCGAGCATGCAGAAAAGAAATACTGGGGAATGGTCTACAAGCCCCCTAAATCTAGTTTTCTCCAATTAAAGACAAAAATAGAAACGAAAAAACTTATAGTGCGTGGACAGCGATGAACCTCCAGCTCGTTTTTGCTTCTGTTTGCTCCAAAGTCCTGTCTTCGTCGGTTCAATCTTCGTGAACCTTCAAAAGGAATGATTGTAGTTTAATGCACTATTGTAGGAAACTAGAAAATCAAATAAAAAATAACTAATTAATTAATTGTAGCCGTAAATCAAATCCCCGGTAACAACGCCAAAAATTGGTTCGTGTCATACCGTACAAAAAATAATTATTTAAAAATCTTATTTTAACTACTAACTCGTAGGGTAGTGGCTAAAGTTAGGATATTGTTCTCAGGGATTTAATACGATTAGGATTTATTTATTAAAATATTTTATTAATGATTTTCTTTAAGAAAAATGAGTTTGATTTGAATGCTAAGTCTAATTACACTAAAGAACTAAGAAATCTGAATTTAGAGTTTGAAAAAACCCGTTTGTAGATTGATTTGCACTAATTAATTTTCTTAAATAAGCTAAATACTGCAAATAAGCTTAAATCAATCAACCACGCAAGTAAAAAAATAAACCAACCACAAACACACACAAGACAACGATTTTTACGTGGAAACCCCCAAACCGAATAAAAACCACGAGACCACTCCGGGTCTAGAAAATCAAACACTATAAAACTGTTGGTTATAAGAGAATTTCGCAAACCGGTGTTGCACCAACAACCAAACGTTTGAAAGCCTACTCTTGCCGAATTCACATACACCAACTCCTGTGCTTGATCGCCGCTGGAACCCACCACCGGACTTCGATGTTGACAGATTTCTCCACCAGACTTCAACACTTGAGACTCCTCTCAAGCGACTCCACGAACAAATCGTTGAAGGTTTGAATCCTTGATGATATCTTGAAGGTGCGAAAGTTATATGATCATCAAGATGTTGTAGGCTAGCTTGAGATGCTTCTTGATCAACTAACCAGACGCTTGGCGGCTAGGGTTTCAGAAGATAAAGAGGAGGCACCCATACCAAAAGCCCCTAGCAGCCTATTTATATAAACAACCAAAAACCTAAACTGCTGCGCTTAAAAAAACTGTTCCTCGTGCACTTGACCAATCGATTGGTCTAAAGACCGATCGATTGGTCTTTTCAGCCTTGCGGTAATTTGTTGCAGACTGAGAAACCAAAAGTTGCTGAAGACTGCTCGATGGACTGATCGATCGGTCAATCAAACGGTCTAATACTGTTGCTAGTTTTTCACTATTTTCTGCTCCTCTTTCGCTGCGCTGCAATATCAAACCACAACTCTACAAGAACAAGTGTGAAAATATCAACGAATAAAATAAATAAAGTAAATATTCATTTGTCACAGATTTTCCAAACTCAAACCAAATTAGACCGAAGCCAAAATCCGTAACAAAGTTCAAGTGAGAAAGAGATTCCTGAGGGTTAGATTCCTCCCTAGCTAGTAGTTCCAGTTTCATTTAGACTCTAATTTATTTTTAATAGATTCAATTCAATCTTATCGCGACTACAAGACTGGTAAGAATTTTTAAGAAGATAAGCTCAAATCTAAACCTGACATACTCTATCTAAGATTCTGGCACGGATCGTCCAAAGCACGACTCGTCTTATCAAAGCATAAAGTATCTCATGTTTGAATATCAAGACGCAGATATAACAGTGGTATGATCTCGTTTCTACAATCACAAAAAATAAAAATAAAAATTAGATATTTAAATTAAAAATCTGTTGATCAGAAGTCAATGTCTCAAAATCACACAACGAACTAAATCCAAAATAAAGAATAAACAAGCGAGTTTGACCTACTCCTAAAAATACTAAACTAGGGATTCATCATCCCTTAGGAAAGAAAACGCTTAGCCGCTCGTGTTGCAGTTTGAAAACATGAAAAGATGAGGAAGAATAGAGCCTCGAGCCTCCGTATTCGACTTCCCGACACTTTTCGAGCCTTCCAGATCGACTACCTCACGTCCTCTGAGCACTTGAATTATGATTTCAGAAATAATCTAATGGAGAACCCAGGTCACCTATTTATAGGTGAGTAGTACGGCCTAAGTTTTAGTCTTTCAGTTCAACACTATCTGCGCACCCCGTCCGAACGCAGCTTATTCCGTCTGAATGGTTTGCACTTTTGTTTGGACATCGGTTGATCCCTTCTGGACATAATTCCTTCTGCCAAGGTTTTGTCCGGACTCTGGTTGATTCTCGGCTGGACGATTTTCTCTTTGGACGACTTCTATCTAGACGCGGACAGAGTTCGTCCGGAAGAAATATCTTCTCGGCGACTTCCATCCGGACGCGTACATAGTCTGTTTGGACGAAATATCTTCTGGGCCACTTCCGTCTAAACGCATCTTTTGCGAAATTTCCCTTTATGTACCTTGTCACCTTTTTGAACCGTTTTATACTCTTTTCTCCTTTAACTCACTCCTGTTGATGCTGTTGACAAAAACACTACAAAACAAATTATTGAATACAATTTCGAGACTTAACATAGTATATTTTGTAGATTAAGATCGACATTTTTACATATCGATCACACAGACAATTAATTATAAAAATTAAATTTTAACTATTTATTTACACTGAAATTCACAACAGTTATTAAATTTAATATAAATGAATTACTAAAATAAATTTTTAATGTTTTTGGTAATTAATTGTATGTGTGCAAAACATTTTCCTTTAATCTTCCCGATTGATCACAGGTCATGCGTTTTTGCAATTTTGCTATCAATCACTTTCCCCCCAAAAAATAAAATAAAAATAAAAATAAAAATAATAACAGAAAGTTTTCCACCAACACTAATGGAGCATGAGTTTGATTTCACATCTCTGAAGTTTTATTAAGGGTTTTTTTTTATTTTCTTCAATTTATATATTTTAATCAGTTTTTTAATATTTTAAATTTCACTTATTTTGATGAATCTAAAATGAAGAGAAAATAATTAAAATTAAAAAAATTCGGCAAACTTAAACGTTTTGTAGAAATCTTATTTTTAAGACCCCGTTTGATAACGTTTACAATTTTTTATTTATTTTTTATTTACAATAAATAAAAATATTTTTTTACTTATTAAAAAAATAGAAAAAAACATGTTTTTCCCATACACGTTTAAAAGTAGTAGTGGTTGAAAGTTGTAAATGAATATAGTGGTCAGAGGTGGTTGCCAAATGTAATGGTCGGAGGTATTGACTAGAGATGTTGGTGATGAAAGAAAAAAGGTAATAATGGTGGTCAGAGGTGATGATCGAAGTCAGGGGCTGTATGTAATGGTCGAGGGTGATGCCCGGAATAGTGGTCAAATATAGTGGTCAGAGGCTGTCGTCAGAGATGGCCGGATATGATCGATGGTTAAAGGAGGCGGTCAGAAGGGGTCGGCCAAAAGTGGTGATACGAGGTGATATAGGAAGAAATATATGATGTAAATGTATTTATCAAATATGTTTTTGTTTACAAATTAAAAATAATTAAAAATAAAATAAATACTAAACATATATGTTATCAAGCATGGGCTAAATGTGTTGTGCAAGAAAGCCCTAAATAATCACAAACAAATCACAAAAAGACAAATTTTACGTGGTTCGACAATTTGTCTACGTTCACGAGTGTCCAAATTTAATATATGAAAAAGAGATTACAAATAATACCACTTGTTGTGCAAGAAGACCCAGAATAATCACAAACGAACACAAAGAGAAACAATTACAAATCACTTGACTCTCTCAAAAATTCTCTCTCTCAAACAACATGTACACACCAATTATATGAACATACAATTATATTTATAAGAGAGAAACAAAGACCTAATCTAATTAAACTTTTGCTAGTCGAGTTCAAAACTAATCAAATTTGTGCAAATTTACATTCTTCAGAACTCTTAAAAAGTCAAATTGTTGTAGATAAAATTTAGTAAAATGATAGACTAGAAGTTTATCCCAACTCAAATAGGATTTCAGTTAAAATTCTCAACAATCTCCACCTTGGCGAGAATCCATATCCCAAATAAATCAGCACATCAATGTAGCCACCAAATGCACTAAAAGTACTCAAATTTCTAAATCAAACAAATCAACAAATAAACTCTGCATCCAAATGAGCTTCGTGGCGCTAAATTCACATAGGGTGACCAAAGTTTTAAATAAGACATATTGGCAAATTAACGCTGCCACCAGATGTATCTTGAAACGTCAATTTGCACCCAAATGTACCAAATTCTAAAAATTGAACAAAATATGGACAAATGCATATATTACATCTAAACCAAATGTGAACCGGATGGAGCGACTACTCAAATTACCAAATTTTGTTAAGTTTAAATCGTATTGAAATTTGACCCAAATGAAATGTCTTGTCATCTAAAGTGTCACCATATCCTCCATCAATAAATGCAACTAGATAACCGACACAAAATTCAATTATTGACAAACTTTATTTAAGGACAAACTTCAACTGTCGTTAGATGAAGTTTGTCAATAGATAAATTTTGTATCGGTTATCCAGTTGCATTTATTGGTGGAGGATATTTTGACAGTTTGGATGACAAGACGTGTCATTTGGGTCAAGTTTCAATACGACTTGAACTTAACAAATTTTGGTAATTTGAGTTGTCGCTCCATCTGATTCACATTTTTTCTGGATGTGATATGTGCATTTGTTCATATTTTGTTCTATTTTCTCGGTGTAGCACTATTTTGCTCATCATGTTTGGCCCATTTAGTATATTTTCGTAGCTTTTTTGACCGAATCAAAGTGGTTTCTACTATTTTTGACCGTTCCAAATTCAACCGTGATATTCAATTTGATTAGTTCATTTTCTAAAATTTTGTTTTTCATTATTTGAGCGTAAAAGCAGTTGTTTTAGTCTTTTTCAAGCGCTAAATATTGTTTGTGGTGGAACTTGAGATTTCGATAGCCAATTCTGCTGAAGGTTTTGTTTGTTAGGTTCGGATTGATTATTTGTATATGTGATTTATATTCGAAAAAACGTCTATTTGAATCCTATGAAGAAGTCAAAGGTTTGAGGACTTTGTAACGGATGTAGTTTGTTTGTTCGTAATCTATTTTATTCATCATGAGAAGTTTGATCTTCAGGTGGAGTGTTTTTAGTTGAAATTTGTCCTCAGGTGACGTTTGTCAATAGATGACTTTTGTATCGATTATTCAGTTGTATTTGTTGGTGGAGGATATGTTGACAGTTTAAATGACAAGATGTGTCATTTGGGTCATGTTTTAATATGACTTGAATTTGATAAAATATGATAATTTGAGTAGTCACTCCATTCGGTTCACATTTAGTTTGGACGTGATTTATGCATTTGCCTATATTTTGTTTAATTTTTAGAATTTGGTACCTTTGGGTGCAATTTGGCATTTTAGGACGCATCTGGTGGCAGCATTAATCTGTCAATATGTCTGATTTGAAGTTTTGGTCACCCTAGGTGAATTTGGCGCTACGAAGCGCATTTGGATATAGAGTTTATCTGTTGATTTATTTGATTCAGAAATTTGAGCACTTTTAGTGCATTTGGTGGCAACATTGATGTGTTGATTTATTTGAAATATGCATTCTCTCGCCAAGGTGGAGATTGTTGAAAATTTTAGCTAAAATCCTATTTGAGTTGGGTAGAATTTCAACTGAGAATAGTCCACCTGAAGATCAAACTTCTTATGATGAATAAAATAGATTCCTCCAAATGAACAGAACATGCTGCATTTGTTACAAAGTTCCCAAACCTTTGACTTCTTCATACCATTCAAATAGACGATCATTCGAATATAAATCATAAATACAAATAATCAACCAAAACCCAACAAACAAAACTCTCAGCAGAATCGGCTATCAAAATTTCAAGTTCCACCACAAACAATATTTAACGCTTAAAAAAGACTAAAACAACTGCTTTTACTCTCAAATAATGCAAAATAAAATTTTAGAAGAGGAACTAATCAAATTTAATGTCACGATTGAATATAGAACGGTAAAAAATAGTAGAAACCGCTCTGATTCGGTCAAAAAGCTACGAAGAGAAACTAAATGGTCCAAACAAGATGAGCAAAATAGTGTTACATCGAGAAAATAGCAAAAATATGGACCAAATTTGGGAAGCGCATTGGACCAAAAACAGAGCTTATCTTCCATGCTGAATCAAATCAATAATCAACCAATGCGAACCAAGCAATTCTTCAATAATAGACTAAGGACCTGTTTGGCATACCACAAATTTTACAGGGACTTAATTGGAGTATGCGGAAGCGTCTCAACTCGATTTTTGACATACAATATACCGTTGGAATCGTCTTACTGAGACAAAACTTTTGACATATTCACAAGAAAATTTTGATCACTTTAAATTTTGGGCAGAGAGCAAAAGACCACCCTCAACCAAAGGTCTGATACCACTTATTGTGCAAGAAAGTCTAGAATAATCACAAACAAACCACAAAAAGATAAATTTTACGTGGTTCGACAGTTTGCCTACGTCCACAGGTGATAAAATTCAATATATAAAGAATGGATTACAAATGATACCACTTGTTATGCATGAAAGTTTAAAATAATCACAAACGGACACAAAGATAAACGATTACAAATAATTCAACTCTCTCACAAATTCTTTCTCTTAAACAAGAGAGAGAATTTGTGTAAATCTATATTCTAATCGAGTTCAAAATTAATCAAATTTGTGTAAATCTATATTGTTCAGAACTCTTAAAAAAATTAAATTGTTGTGGATAAATTTTAATAACAATATAGATGAGAAATCTATCTCAACTAAAATAGAATTTGAGCTAAAATTTCTAACAAATAATTCCTAGTCAAGTGGTAATGATAAGCTAGATTGCATGATTTTTTTAGCACATTTGATTGTTTTTTATTTAAAGACATTAATGATAAATAGAAGAAATTTGTCCGCCGAATGTATTTTTAAAAATTATTACAGACATCCTAATTTTCAAACAATACTGTAAAGATATTTTTGAATTATAAAAAATTTTGATATAGAAAAATATTCTTGTATTTTTATAAACACAATAAATAAAAAACCAATTTTAATTTCACTTAATTTGCTGAAAACATTCAAAGGAATCTTTTAATGGCTTGATTAATGAAGTTACAACCACGAGTGTGTTAAAATGGTACGTGGTATAATGACTTGGCTGTGGCCTGAGTAATAGTAGAACTATTAGCGTATTTGAATGACAATGTAATTTTTATTATTTTTTTAATGGTGGTAAGGTTTATTGGCTGCGATCCAAATCGTGATAAAATCAGTAGCCTACCCCTCTTTTTATGGACTTAAATGGTGGTAGAACTAGCTGCAGTTCAAATGATGATTATCCCTTGAAAATTTGAATGGTAGTACAACCACTAGTTATGGCTCCAAAGGTGATAAAATCACTAGTATTTATCTATGCTTTTAATAGTGGGAATGTGCAAAATCTATGGCCTAAATGACTGTTGAATTATTAGGCACAACACTACTTCTCAAATGGTTGTAGAACTACTAATCGAATGGTGGTAAAATCACTAGCCTCTCGTATCATTTCAAAACGAATGGTATAGGTTAGCATTGCTTTTTTCATACCTTTCGTGTTTTGTCTCCGTATTTTCATTGCCCACCTAAATACGTTGGTATGATCCTTTGCAAACAAGGCATAAAGATAGTTCAAGTAGAAACTTTAGTGCAACCACTATCATGCTTTGCTTGATGTTTTGAAGCTCTGGACTTATGTCCCTCCACAAAGTGGCTTGTCTCTTTTTGCATTAACATATGCTCTTATACACACGTCGCTATTCCAGCTTGGTCAAAGATGAGAGTCTATAGACGCCCGATTTTTATGGGTCATAGTTCTTGAGCATTGGTAAATCTTCCATTGATGAATGAACATCCACAGGAGAACCATAGCCGTTAAGATCCCTATTTGAATCCAAACCATCCAACCAAATATTGAACCTAATTCTTTTCTTCAAAACTATTAAAAATTCAAAAAGGCTTGAAGCCTAAGATTCCTGGTTCTAAGACCGCAAGTTTCAAAGCAACACGGCCGCAAGTTCAAAACATCTATATTAAAGGATGTAAGAATGGTTGCGACGATCCAAAAATTCCTTTAATAGCCAAAATCACAATAAATTTTTTTATTTAGGAAAAACATTAAGCTTGTGCTTGGACTAGCTTTTTTAGGCTTTTTTGCTTTTTGGCTATTGTTAATAAAAAAAAGTAAATATAAATATATATGGAAAAAGCCAACTGAGATCAAATAAGTAGGCTTTTTAAAGACGTTGTAGAAAAAAACCTTTAAAAAAAGTTAAGCCAAACGTAGGCTAAAGCCGAGGCAAGTGAATTATTTGGATATAATTACTTTTGATTAAAAAAAATTGCATGTTTTAATTAAGCAATGTTTCTACATATGTTATGAATAAATAGCTTATAATGGTAAGTTATTAATGAAATGAATTATAACATAAGGTAGGGAAGAGAAATAAACACATGTTTGAATATACCATCTATGGTATAAAAATTGTGTAGAGATTTTTTTTAAAACAGAAATAACGCATTAATTAGTTAACCAATACTAAAAAGGAAAAGAACGAGTAAGCTTTGGGTAAGAGATTAAACAAAAGACATTATTATATCCCACATGTCTTTTAATTTAATGTGTTTTTTTTATATATATATATATATGTATATAGGTTTTGTGTCTCGAATTTTAGGATATTCCAAGCCAGACGGGTGTCTGACTGCTAATTATTTTAGTACTGCTTGTTTTGACACGTTTCTAGTTATGCTACTAATTTTTTGTTTTACTTATTGTTAATCTTGGTGGGAAAGAATTGGCTAAATCACTACTTTCCTATTAGGGGTTATTCTTCTACTAGAATTAGAAACTATCTAGTAGTATAAATTAAGGTGCTCATAAGAGTTGTAGGAGACATGAGAGAACGCCTAATACACAGTGTGAGACTCAGTTTTAGAAATTAGAAAGTGTAGAGAGAAGGTTAGAGGTTCAGTTTGATGCCACATATATGTTGTGAGGTAGAAAGTGATTATTGTAATCCTTCTTTTTATATAGTGAATTGTTTCGTTTCTCCTGTGGAGTAGACAGCCAGCCGAACAATGTACTTTCTTGTGTTCTTGGTTGTTCTTGTTATTTTATTTTTCTATTGTGGATTGAAGCCTATGTGAATTTTAGTTTGATTATCCAAATTAATTGATCTTAGTTTTTGGGAGATTGGTGCCTAAAAATCCCAACAAGTGATATCAGAGCCAGCGTTTGTTGAAGATCCAAGGTCGTGGTGGAAGATAAGAGTTTTGTTTATTGACTTAATCACAAATTGTAGTAAAGATGACGAACAACAAGCACGAAGTTGAAAAGTTCAATGGTAAGAATAACTTCTTCTTGTGGCAGAGGTAGATGAATGATTTGTTATTCCAGTAAGGAGTATCAAAGGTGTTACTCGGGAAAACGAAGAAGCTAGAGAAGATGACTGATGATGATTGGGATGATATTGATTGCAAGGCCGCTAGTCCAATTCAATTGAATTTGGAAGACGAAGTTATTCATAATGTCCTCGATGTAGAGACATCATACGAGATCTAGTAGAAGCTGGATGATCTCTACATGAAGAAGAATTTGGCCAACAAGTTGTACGTAAAAATGTAACTGTATGGACTACAGATGTAGGAAGGTACAAAACTATTGGAATACCTTAATATGTATAATATACTCATCACACAGTTATTCGATTTTGGAGTGAAGGTTGATAATGAGGATAAGGCGATCCTCTTCCTAGCATCACTTCCAACGTCCTATGATCATCTAGGGACTACTTTAATTTATGGGAAGGACACTCTAAAGTTAGAAGAGGTCACTGTGGCTCTTTTGTCCAACGAGAAGTTGAAGAGGGACAGCGAATCTGACATAGAAGGCCTGTTGGAGGCTCAGTTTGAGTCAAACAAGGGAATGAGCAGATCAAGTGAACTAAGTTCGAACAGTGGTAGATTTTGGCCCAAGTCACATGCAAGAAGGGATATTGAGTGCTTTTATTGCCACAAAACTAGTCATTACAAGAGCCAGTACCAAGAATTGAAGCAGCATACGAAAGAAAAGAAGAACGGTAAAACGCCTATAGAAACTGTCAATTTTACTTAAGAGTCGTCAGACGATGAGGCAGATGGTGAAGTACCCTCAATTTCCTCATATTTTAAGTCTATGTCAAAGTCATGGATTCTAAACTCATGGTACACATATCACATGTGTCCATTTAGAGAATAGTTTGACTCGTATAAGTCTTGCAACAAGGGTACTGTTCAAATGGAGAATGACTCATTGTGTCATTCAACTGGAATGGGTACAGTCAAAATCAAATTTTTTGACACAGTTGTAAATACTTTGGAGAATATCATACAAGTTTTGGGGTTAAAAAAATTTAATTTCTTTGGGAACATTGGATTCTCTGAGTTATGGGTTCACAATAATTGGTAAAGCAATAAAGATAGTAAATAATCTTCAGTTATCATGAGAGGGCAGAAAGTGGATGATCTTTACAGATTGGTAGGGGACACGGTGATAGGTGAAGTTACCACTATCACACAGACTGATTCCAGTACAGACGGCACGAGACACATACATTTGGGGCTTAGTTAGGTTGACAAGTAGAGTATATCAAAAAGTCAGTTGAAGAGTGCAACAGTCAAGGTGGAGTTCAGTTAGAAAAAGCTCTCCCAAAAAATTAGGTGATGGTGGTTCAAGTCAATAGCAGTGGGAACAATCAAGTGAGGCATCTTTGTCTTACAAGAAAGTTACAGACAGCATAAGGATAGTTTAGGGCCAAGTAGTAGTGTCAGAGAAGGTAGAGTCTTCACAAAAGGCTGAAAAGTTAGAGTTTGAAAGATTGTCCAAAAATGAGAAGTCAGATTATTGCAAAAGGGTCAAATTCAAGTCTAGTTTAGATTTGGTCCAAGTTCATTCAGATTAATGATTAGAGAGGGCGGAGCACCCATACCCGTGAAAGGGGTGCAGGTCGAGGCAACTAATAGTTCTTCAAGATTTTTTAGAAATTCAAGCCAATATAGAGATTGTTGGGTTTTGTATCTCGAATTTCACGATATTCCTGGCAGGACGGGCGTTTGGCTGCTAATTATTTTAGTGCTACCTATTTTGGTACGTTCCTAGTTATGTTGTGTCACGCCCTTAATTTCGGATCACTTGAAACATCCATCAATAACCATATAAAACACCCAACCCAATGTTCACTCTCAGATCAAAACATTCATACATTAAATATAACTGCCAAAAGACTTACAATACACAGTTTCAACGCCGATAAAACATGTAAACATACATGGTCCAAAAAGAATAAAAAGAAAGACTACAGATCTTCTGCCACACCTGCTCCTCTGAATTAATTTGCGTGACCGGTACTTGAAAACATTTCAAATTTCACACATTGAGCCAAAAGCTAAACATTCTAGGAAACACAATGTGCGATTTTCAATTCACACAAGCCTTGAAAGTGGTTTTAAAAATGGTTTTATATCTGAACTCATACGAGTCTCAGGAGAAAAATACTTGAAAAATAGTTTTATATCACTACTCATGCGATCCTTGAAAATAGTTTAATATATAGATACTACGATGCTTTACCAGCAAAGATAGACTCCTATGAGCCCCACATACAACACACGCCATTCACATAAAGCAACACATGCAGAATAACATATATCTTCACAGGGTAAGACCGTAGGACTATATGTATGCCCTCAACACATAACTTTACGGGGTAAAATCGTAGGACTATATGTGCCCTCAACATATATATTTACGGGGTAAAACTATAGGACTATATGTGCCCTCATCATATATATTCACAAGATAAAACCATATGACTATATGTATGACCTCAACATATAACTTTATGGGGTAAAATTGTAGGACTATATGTGCCCTCATCATATATATTTATAACTTTAAAACTAGAATTTTTAATGTACCAAAGCCACATAAGACCACATATCCATCCTACCACATGCATGAATAAAACTTACTAGAATTTTATAAGCACAAAAGCACATATAACCACTACGTTCCAGAGAACGATGCCACATAACCCGTCACGACATCACATGCCACACACCCAACACAACCAACAGCTTACAGAACAAGACCTATCTAAAGGCCAACTCCAAACCTCCCACAAAATGGTTATCACAAAACCCCATCTTTTTCCAAAATCCCCTTTTTGGAAAAATATGATTTTGACTTGTAGTATCATCCAGGGTAGGCTATTGTTGTGGATGGCACTCTAAGTAGGAGAACTCATGGTTCGTTAGCTTCTGTAGCTATATGGGAATGGGGCATGCTTGGGGAGATCGGTGAGTTTGATCTGTGTCATGGGGAGACAGCAAGGGGTGCCACCTTATGCTTGGTAGTATCACGACTTGGATTGATAGCACATGTTCTAAAGGTCTAGTAGACGGATCAGGAAGTTCAGATGATACGAGATCAGGTTGCTAGTGGAGAGGACATAGCAGGTTAGGTTGTGAATTCAAATTAGGGTTTGAGATTGGTTGGGAGCTTATTTCTACCAAAGGCATGCCGTACTGATATACTACGTGAGTGCCATCATTCTCATCTTGTAGTGCATCCAGGAGGCACGAAGATGTATCACGATCTACATCGTCAGTTCTGGTGGACAAAAATGAAGAGGAATGTGATCCAATTTGTTTTTCGATGCCTTACTTGTCAGTATGTAAAGGCATAATACCAGAGACCGACAGAATTGTTACAGCCATTGCCTATATTAGAGCGGAAGTTGGAGAACGTCACGATGGACTTTGTGTCAGGACTTCCTCGATCACCTAGGGGACACGACGCCATATGGGTTGTGGTCAATAGGTTGACGAAGTCTACACACTTTCTCCCCATCTGTGTGAAGGATTTGGTGGATAGACTGAGTCGATTGTATGTTATAGAGATAGTCCGGTTACATAGAGTGCCAGTGTCTATCATTTCGGATCGAGATTCGCGCTTTACATCGCACTTTTAGAACTGTCTTCAGGAGGCTTTGGGGACGAATTTGATGTTAAGTACTGCTTTTCACCCCCAGATGAATGATCAGTTTGAGAGGACCATACATATCCTAGAGGATATGTTGAGGGTGTGTATCCTTGATTTCAGAGGCTATTGGGAGGATCATCTACCATTGGCAGAGTTTGCATACAATAACAGCTATCAGTCTAGTATTGGGATGACGTCATATGAGGCTTTGTATGGTAGGCCGTGTAGATCGCCTGTGTTAATCAAACCTCATCAATAGTTAGCGGGAAGCTATCACCGCGCTTTATTGGTCCTTTTGAGATCCTGGAACGGATTGGCATGGTAGCATATCATTTGGCCTTGCCACCACAATTAGCATTGGTGCACAATGTATTCCACATTTTTATGCTTCGGAGGTACGAGCATGATCTTTCACAAATATTAGATTGAGCCGAACTGTAGGTTGATGAGGATGGTACTTATGAGGAGCATCCAGTGAAGATTCTAGACACAAAGGAGCAAGTGTTGAGAGAAAGAACAATTGCTTATGTCAAGGTCCTATGACTTTACCACGGGGTTGAAGAAGCAACGTGGGAGTTTGAGTCTGGGATGCGTGCTAGATACCCGAAGTTATTCACCTTGTGACCTTGTAGTAAATTTCGGAGGTAAAATTCCTTAAGGGGGAGAGCTGTGAGACCCGGTTCTTTTCTTTTTTGATATATATATAAATGTTTGACGTGTTTCTTTCATTATATGAATGGCCTCGATGAATGATTTATGTTTCAAAGTTGTAGAACAGTATGAGTAAATGTGTTTTACGCCTTCTCGAGTTTGGATAAGGCTCGTTTGGTTGGTGTTTAAGCTAAAAAACCAGTTTTACGCTGAAAAATAGTCTACCCAGCAGTCCAGTTGACTGGACTGGAGGATCTAGTCGACTGGGTCGATAGTGAGCTCGTTCGGTAGACTAGAAGAGGCTGTTCAGTCGATTGGACCGAGATATTTTGCCATTCTATAAATATTTTGGCGCAGGAGATATTTTAGAAACATAACTTCTACGCTAAGTTTTCCATTTTCTCTGCATTCTCTCTAGATTTAAGGGCTCGAGGCATGATTTTTTGTTAGTTTGTTTACGGATTCCTATTGTACGTGCCATAAGATTCGAGTTTTGACTCATCGAGGTAGGATTCTGGACCCTATTGTTGTTAAATGGTGTTATATATATGTAATTATATGTGTTTTTACCGGGTAAAAAATACATTAAATATTATTTTCATGTTTAAACCTTGGTTTTTGGGTAAGAAATGTCTTTTTACACTTTTCTTGGTTTATTTCATGATCTGAATGTGTTGATATCTGTGGTTTTAAAAAAAATTATTTTGAAAATAAGGTATTTTGTGAAAGTTGTGAAAAACGTGTTTTTTGGAGTTTTGGAGCTAACTCTCAGGGTTAAGTCTCAGCTTAAAAAAAAAACGTTTTAATGGAAGTATGCTTTTACATGCTTATAGATTTCTATGTTGATGGATTGGATCTCTTTTTATACTTGTGGATGTATAACTATTTTTACAGGTTTTTCGTAGTCGAGCTACGTAATGGTTTTGAAATGATTTCTATAGATGTGCCGTGACAATGTGTGTTGAGTTGGGCCGCAATTGCTCCTTAGTGGAAGTCCAGAAACGTGTGCAGAGTAGGTCTCCATGGTCTTTCGGGTTAATCCCCGTAAACTAGGTGGTGGGTGCTTAGTACCATCGGGTTGTGACCCTATAAACTAAGTGGTTATGTTGTTGTGATTCCGTATAGAACCTGTCATTACTTGGCAGGCCCTGAGCGGTTTTAGAGTAATGAGCGGAAGTCTTTAATTATTACATTTGTCTGTGTGTGGTAGAATTGGTACATATGATTCATTTTATTTTATTTTTCTCGGTTATGTGAGCCGAGTGGAAAAATAATATTTTTCTCGGTTGTGTGATTCGAGTGGAAAAATCATATTTTTGATTACTGTTTTCCCTTAACTGTGGCATAATATCTGCATTGATGATATGCATGATTTTAAAGATGAAAAACTTGTGATTTTTTAGAGAAAAATATTTTGACTCACATGGTTGAGTTTTTATGCTTAGATTGCATAACATGTTTTACAGTTTTATAGTCTGTTTTTATTGGGTTTTGACTCACGGTGTGGGATTTTGTACAAACCATTTTCAATTGAACATGAGGAGTTGACCTAGATGCCCGTAGTGACGGAAGATTTGTTGTAGATTTTTCTGTTTTAAGACACGTAGTCTTACATGCGATGCCTGTTTCTTAATGCGAGTTTTGTACGCCTTGAAGCAATATACTTATGCATGTACGGAACTGTATGTTTACTGTTTATGAAAGATGAACTTTGAGATTCCTTTTATCTAAATGTTATATATTTTAAGTTGATAATTTTCCAACTATAAAATCTTATTTTTACAAACGGTATTTTGGTTGATTTTCACGTGACCTCTGGTGTGTGGGGCGTGACAGTTGCACTTAAATGCTTCTAGAAATCTAGTGCGTCACAATTTTCTTCTCTAAAGATAACTCTTTGGCTAAAAAAATTTATTTTCGTCATCAATACAAATTATTTTGTGACGAATTTTTTTTTTCTCGCAAAAAGTTTCTCATTTATTGGTAACAAAAATATTTTATAATAGGTGTCTATTTTGCGATAAATTTTATTTTTTGTCGCAAAAAATCCATTAGGTATTGTTGATAATAATAATTTGTTCCAATATATATTCTTTTTATATAAATTTTATTTTTTGTCAGGATATATTCTCCAATTATTAGCGAATAATAATATTTCATTACCAATTTATATTTTTTGTGACAATTATAAATTTTTCTCACGAAAACGAATTCTAGTATTGGTGACATAATATTTCTTCTTTTAAACATTAAAGTTATGATAAAAATAAATTCATTTGTGTTTTGTAAGAAAATCTCTAAAACTTTTTCATTGCATATTTTAAGAAAAAATCCTTAAAAGTTTAATTTGTTTTTAAAGAAATTTTAATTTTAATCTTTAAAATATTTTTAAAAAATCTATTTTTAATTTATCGTACTTAATTGGTTAAGGTTACATATTTTATTTTGAATATTTATCAGCTAAAGATTAAATTAATTTATGATTGAAAACAATTTTCTTAGAAAACTCACTTTAAGATTTATAAACCTAATATTGGGAATAAATATGCAATACATATACCAATAGACAAGAGTTTAAAAAGCTAAAAAAACTAAAATATTGTAAAGTTGCGAAGAAAATATTGAAATAGCTAAATTTTCATATTGAAAAATTTAATTTTATAAAAATCATATTAATTTGATTTGTTTTTATCTTATTTTCTATTGATTTTGTTTTCTTTTAAAATAAGATAAAATAA
Source organism: Heliamphora exappendiculata (assembly GCA_034768845.1). Classification (NCBI taxonomy): domain Eukaryota; kingdom Viridiplantae; phylum Streptophyta; class Magnoliopsida; order Ericales; family Sarraceniaceae; genus Heliamphora; species Heliamphora exappendiculata. The sequence continues at coordinate 75,753 of JAOTRH010230222.1, forward strand.
AGGAGTATAAATGGGCTTTAGTTATCTAAATTCTAATATTTTCATTTAACCAATGTACAAAGTAATTTTGAAACTGGAAAAAAATCAAGCATATCTAATAAACTTACAATATAAAAATCAATTCTAAATTATTAATGAGACAAATTCAAAATATCCTTATTTTGATTGTTGTCTATTGAGTGATTAAATTAATTACACAAACCAATGAATTTTTTCTTGAAATGATAGAAAATATTTATAGTAGATTACAAATAATAAATATAATAAACATTTTTAAATCTCGGTGAGTTTCGCAGTGGAAGTTTATTGTGGTATTGACTATTAGGTCATAGGGTTGAAACTTCGTATTAGGTATATTATGAAAATTATGTGGATAACTAACATTTACACAAATTATATTTTGTTGTGAAAATTTTTTTTGTCATCTAATCATTTTATGTAAATTTTATTAAATTTTTTTGTGACCAAATATTAATTGATGATTTTATTTAATTTTTCCCGATGAAAATTTTGTCCCAAATATCAAATATTTAACGGAAAGTTTATTTTTTTCATCACAAAATATCAAAATTTTGGCGAGAAAATATAATTTCGTCACGGGATACTTTTGCGACGACCCTATGATAACGAAAATAGCAAGAATATGTTTTTATCTCTAATTATATTAGCAACAAAATACAATATTTAGAGACAAAATTAATTCATCATAAATAACTCAATTTGTTGTAACGTATAATATAACGCAAACATTGTTCATACTGATTCTCATTAAAATAAAAAAATATTTTTTATTAATAAATTAAAGTAATACTAAAATATTCAAAATATAAGAAATAATTTTTAATATATGACCATAACAAATATTAATATTCATTTTTGACTTGATCGATACTCTTGAAGATGAAATTTCTTACGAGAAAATTTTGAAGACTTGATGAAAAAGTGATTTTTTTTAAAGAAAGGTTTTTTTTAAACGTTTATGTGTTGAGTTGAGCTTTGAGATCTTTGATCAAAAATGAGTTTCGAAGAAAAGTATTTTACGAAAACTTTCTTGAGAAGATGACTTATGTGAAAAAAAAATAGTTTTTGTAACAAAACTTTATTGAGTATTTGAATGTGATCGATTGATGGTATAACATGTGTGTATGTATACTATTTTTATGTTGGAATATGTGAATTTCATTGGCCACTGAAATTCATATTTCACTAACTGGATCAATTACAATTGAATTGGTCATTCAATTACAATTGAAACCTGGAAACCAACAGCCATGAGTGGCTATTGCTTTCCAGGGGATAACCCTCCATAATGGAAAAGGCTGGTTGGCTTCTCTCAGAGGAAGAGGAATGGGCAGGCTCACGGAGAAGAGGAAGAGACAGAGCCAGGTGCTCTGTTTGGTTCTTCTCCTGGGAGCTCTGAGGTCTC